>JAODKC010000087.1:449442-467590 GCA_026777985.1 Mormyrops attenuatus
TGGAAATTAGTGGGAGAACATTTTAAAATGAACTTGAGGAAGCACTTCTTTACACAGCGTGTAGTTGGAGTATGGAAAAGTCTTCCTGCTAGTGTAGCGCAAGGTAAAACCCTGGGTTCCTTTAAATCAGAGCTAGATAACATTTTAACAACTCTGAGCTATTAGTTAGGTTCTCCCCAAATGAGCTTCATGGGTCGAATGACCTTCTCTCTTTTATAAATTTCTTATGTTCTTATGTAACTTGTGTAAGAAGCAATCCGTGAATAGCTTGATATTTTAATGCATCTTTACAGGGACATTGCGAATGAATAAGCAATAATATCATTTATAGTGATAAGCCTTTTTGATGCATTTTTAAATTTCATTTACCTGTTACTTTTTAAAAAATTCAAGTACTATTTAACCACATGATATGTACAATACCTACATCAAATAAAAATAACTTTTTGATTACATGCTTTAATTTATTTTATTTAACGAGGTAAAATAACATAATGACAAATGAACATATTGCGTCGTTAAGATAGTGTTCATAAATACTTATGATAATTAATAAACTAATGCACAGAACCACCCCCCCATCTTCTGAATGTCATTTTATAGGCATAACACTCAATACGTTAAAAAGCTGTACACTCTTCACTGTTCAACATGTGAGTGAGCACAAGCAAGTTAGCTCCTAATTAACAATTACATTACTTATGCTGTTCATATAAAAGCAGTCTGTCAAACTCTGTCTTCTAGACATTGTACATTACCAGCTGACTGTTTCTGTTATGTTTGTGGATATTATACTGGTCCTGCTCAAGTGAAATGTACGATATCAAAAGACACAAAGTATTACCAAGCTTATGAGAAGTATTTTGGAATGCCCATTGAGGACCAAGACAAATCCTGGGCTCCTCACGTTACATGTGGCTGCTGCAACTCAACATTGAAAGGGTGGTTAAGAGGCACCAGGAAAAGTATGCCATTTGCAGTCCCCAGAATTTGGAGAGAGCCAACAAACCACCTGAATGACTGCTACTTCTGCATGGTGGATATGCTGTTTATAAGAAGAAGCTAGTCTATCCTGATATACCATCTTCTATTGCACCAGTGCCACATGATGAACATTTGCCTATTCCAGTGTCGGATCAGGACGATAAGTATGAAGAAGCGGGAGAAGCTTGGCAATCTGGTGAACCTCACTTTCCAAACCAGCAGGAACTTGATGATCTAGTCAGAGATGTGAACCTTCCTAGAGCAGGTGCAGAACTGCTTGCATCCAGATTGAAAGAATGGAATCTTTTGGATCCAAGTGTGAGAATTTCGAAGTACAGAAAGAGACATACTAAGTATGCTCAGTACTTTACAGTTGATGAATCACTCTGCTTCTGTTCAGACGTGATGGGACTGTTTGAAGCAATTGGTGTCACACATCAACCGGACCAATGGCGACTGTTTATTGACAGCTCTACAAGGAGTTTGAAGGCTGTACTACTTCATAATGGAAATCAGCATCCTTCCATACCAGTCGGGCACAGTGTACACTTGAAAGAAGACTATAACAATGTTAAGAGTTTGCTACAGAAGATCATCTACGATAGCTACAAGTGGGATGTGTGTGTGGAGATTTCAGATGATTGGTTTTCTTCTTGGACTGCAAGGTGGATTCACTAAGTTTCCTTGTTTTCTGTGTTTGTGGGACAGCAGAGATAAGGCAAATCACTATGTCCGAAGAGAATGGCCTGAAAGAAACGACTTGCAGCCAGGTGCCTACAAGTGTGAAAAATTCTGCTCTTGTACCTGCAGACAAAATTCTTCTGCCTTCACTGCATATAAAACTGGGGTTAATCAAGCTATTTGTCATGGCACTAGATCCTAGTGGTGAAACATTTAAAGAGATCAGATCATTGTTTCCTAAGCTATCAGATACTAAAGTTTCAGCAGGTGTGTTAATTGGGCCACAGGTGAGACAGATGTTTGCATCAGAAAGTCTGGAGAGCAAAATGAAGGAGAGAGACAAGAGAGCTTGGACTGCATTCAAACACGTTGTTTCTGATTTTCTTGGCAACAACAGGGCAGAAATTTACAAGGAACTGGTTGAAGAACTGTTCAACAGCTACCGGGAGTTGGGTTGCAGAATGTCACCCAAGCTGCAGTACTGTATCTCATCTTGATTTTTTTCGACCAAATCTTGGTGCTGTAAGTGAAGAACATGGAGACAGATTTCACCAAGACATCCAGGTGATGGAGAAGCGGTACCAAGGACGATGGGGTGAAGCCATAATGGGTGACTATATCTGGAGTTTGGTTCGTACTGATGACTCAACTCACAAGAGACAAAAACAATCCAGTGTGCACTTTTAAAGCTTTGAGGGTTATTTGCATCGTTACTTTATTTGTGCATGCAAAAGAAACTTTGTTGCTCCCAGTGGTGTTAATATTTTGCAAATTCCATGCATGCTGGTTAAAGCGGATTGCTCATACTGTATATGCTAAATATACATAAAATTTAGTTTATCTCTAGAACTATTGAAGGTAGGAAAAAACTGATGTGATTTTCTGAATCAGCGTGCAAAACTTGACTTAGAAACATCAAAAATTGCAATGAAACAGACCTTTCATAAAAATTTGTTGCCCAGTATTATTGATTCGGTTGAATATTTTATATAATTAAACAAATGAAAATGGCACAGAAAAAAAAGATGGTACCCCTAATTTTATATTTTGTGGCACCACCTTTTGCAGCAATCACTGCCAACAAGCAATCTCTGTACTTCACAATGAGACATCTGCATCTACAAACAGGTAGTTTGGCCCACTCTTCCTAAGCAAACTACTCAAGCTGTCTCAGGTTTGATGGATGGCATCTAAACACTGCAATTTTCAGATGCTTCCATTGATGTTCAATACAAATAAGATCTGGGCTCATGGAGGGCCATTTAAGAATAGTCCAATTTTTTTTTTCTCAGCCATTCTTGACTGCTTTCAGCTGTATGTTTTGGGTCATTATCCTGTTAGAGGACCCATGGCTTGCAACTGAGGCTGAGTTTTCTGACACTGAGCAGTATGTTTCACTCCAGGATGCCTTGGTAGTCTTGAGATTTCATTGTGTCCTGCACAAATTCAAGGTTTCCCTGTGCCAGATGCAGCAAAGCAGCCCCTCCATGTTTCACAGTAGGCATGGTGTTCTTTTCTTTTAAAGGTTCATTTTTCCTTCTGTAAACATAGAGCTGATGTGACTGGCCAAAAAGCTCCAGTTTTGTCTCATCAGTCCAAAGGACACTCTTCCAGAAAATTTGGGACTTGTCAACATACATTTTGGCGAATTCCACTCTGGCTTTGTAATGTCTTTCTGTGAATAGTGGAGCCCATTATTGTTTAAAATGCGATGGATGGTGTGATCAGAAAGTGATGTACCTTGACCTTGGAGCTCAGCTTGAATGGTTTTGCATGGTTTCCCTCTTTTTCTACAATCCGCACTATCCTTTTGATCATCCTGGGGTTGCATTTCCTCTTGCGTTCACATCCTGGGAGGTTGACTACAGTCCCATGAACCTTATACTTTTTAATAATATTGGCAACTCTGGTCACGGGAAGATGAAGCTGCTTGGAGATGGTCTTATAGCCTTTATCTTTAACGTGGTTATCTATAATCTTCTTTCTGACCTCCTCAGACAGCTCTCTCCTTTGCTTTTTCTGGTCCATGTTCAGTGTGGTGCACACAATGATACCAAACAACACAGTAGCCTGTTCTTTTGCTTTAAATAGGCTGACTGGCTGGTGAAATGAGAGTTAACATGACGTGTACCCAAGATGCAGTACCACCAAAAATTGGTGTGGCAGTACGGTCACTTTTTCGTCACCGGACTATTTGTTTATATACAGCAGTTAGAGTAACATCAAATTTTCTTAAGAATGAATGGCTGGAAGAACTGTATATTTTCAAAGGCAAGAGAGAAAATATCGAGAGCACTATTGTGTTCCTCTGTGTATAGCGTCTTCAAAATTTAATGGTAGTTTAAGATTCTAAGAAAGCAGTGTTATGTGTAAGAAATACATTGAAACTCTTAACTTTAATTCTGACTTGCCTACTTTCATAAGCAACGTTATTTTTCAACACAGTTCTGGTATATATAAATCTTGGTTATAAAATTCGTGAGGTTTACATTTCACTAGAACATAAGAAACAAAACTTAGCAAGCTGTGCAATTTTAATGACCACTCCTTTTCAGGATTATCTAGTATATGTTGAACATTAGTTTAAAGTTTACTGTCGCTATGCGCTCTTCAAGCCATTCCTAATCACCTTCATCCTTGTTGTATAAAATAACTCATGAATAGACCTGTTTGTGGGAGATTTATTTATTTCGAATATTTTTTTCTTTATAAATTCTGCAATACTTATTGCAGAAATTGATATTTTCCAGTGCCGTGCAGCCTAATTACGAAATACTAACTTCTACGAGATATCCAAGAACATACAATGCAACATTCAACATGGGGTAGAAAAGTGATACGCAGCAGAGTGATGTATAATGTGGATCAGTGGTTAGAATACTGCAGCAGTATTCAAAAAATAGCAGCTCGATCACTGTGGAAGCATCCGAGCGCACATCATTTCATGGCACAACCTCATACAAAAGTAAGCGTGGAAACGAAGGAGCCGACCAAGATAGTTTTCTCACACTGGCACCTGGTGCACATGACCTTTATTCCTAGCCACAGACGTGAAACTACGCGTGCAAGTACAGTCAGTTAACTGTTTGCGTTGCATATTGCCTACATCAATAAATCATTTTGGTATTTAATCACTGACCACAGGTCCTGGTTCTCAGGTTGCTGTTCAATTGAGTTGTGGTAATTTCTCTGTTGTATCAGTTTTACAGTATTTATTGTAGTTTAGTAAAGTTAGTTAGAATTAAAGATTGTAATCGTGCATTGATTTACAGTACAATCCTGTTATAAGGGACTTTAAGGGATCTGGGAAAGCAGTCCGTTACAGTATATCCAAAGTCCGTTGTATCCAGAGTTGCTGTATGCCCAGAACACAACTACGGACACCATTTACTCATGCCACACCCCAGCAGACACACTTGTGGTATAGATTATTATATTGTACATGTAGTAATCCAACTTTACCTGACTGTTGGAAGTATATATGGCCTATAAGTGGTTATACATGTTCAGTACAGTAGTAACCTTGACCTCATTGCTTACTGCTTCGCTCCAGGGCGAGCGTCGTCTGCCGACGTGCCTGGTGATGGACAGCCGCACAGACCAATCAGTGTTGCCTGCTGTTACGCCATGCCTATTTATAGAGCGTGACTATTAATAATCCCGACTATGTATCTGCACTGGATATCACCGGCACGCCACGCGCCTGGTGCATAGCCGGGACCAGCGGACCTCGTCCGTTATAGACGATATTCTGTTATAAGCGAGTCCACTATAGCGGGATTATACTGTACTACTGTGATTTGCCTGGCTGGCACTATGTGTGTAGTTATAGAAACTTAATTAACACCCTTCAGATTCCACAGTGCTGAGGTATAATGCAAATTAATGTTGTATTAGAGATTCACAATGTCCACCACAATTTGCATTTGCAAGAGTCCCTGACTCCTGGATTTGAAAAAAAATTGTGCAATTTGGTGATATACTGGTTGTTGTGATTTAAGCTTAGATTGTCTTCACATTTCTATTGTAACTTGAAACCTGACCATTAAATTAGCCATTAGTGTCTTTATTTCCCCAAAAGTGTTTTCTTAACCCAAATTATTACTTCAGTATTACAGTTTATTTTCAAAAGCAACAGGTAATCTTATTTAGCTGCTGACAGGAATATTTAACAGGCAGCAGAGGGACATAATAATGCTTTTCCATTGAGTTTTGGCTTTGAAATATAATTCGGGTGTAATAACCTAATACGCATTAATATAACAGAAACACTTTATTTCTCTGCGGGGGCACCGACTTGCCAGCAAATTTCACTTTGCCTCCGACAGGGGTCTCCGGTGGTGATGCTCGCCTCGGCCGCCACCTCACCTATAGGACCAGTACTACAGGGAGAAATTCATTTCTGTGCACATAAAAAATGTGCATGCAAATGATTTAGGAAAATTATATAACAGCCCTAATGATCCATGCAACTAAACCTTGAGTGGAGAGGAATATGATACGTGCCGCAATCGATTAATGTAACAGTGCAAATACATACGTATTTTATGTGCATTTGCACTGATATGACAAGAAATTACCATGCATTTTAACCTCTATACCGCAAATGAAGTACGAATTAGCATATAAATGTTAAAGTGCAAGATAATTTCTTGTCATATCGGCACAAATGCACATAAAATACGATTGCCGCATGTATCGATTTTAAAGGTGAATGCGTACTTCCGTACCAGTTATGTCAATCCCTGTATATATATCATCCTGGAAGGCTGGGGTACAGCGTGTGAAGTGGCACGTTACAGGGAATCTCTCCCTGACTGACATTACCATTTTGAATCAAACTCATCCTTGTAGTATTCATTTCTGCAATGTTTTATTTATACAGTAGGGAGCAAATGCTTGACATGCAAGTGGAAAAAACTTATGCAGAAAAAACAATGCCTTTCCAATTTACCTTGTTTAATTGTATACAATTTTAGCATCCAATGAGATCTGCAAAAAGAGTGCAAAATGACCACACTGATGTGTTTAAAACCCCACAGGAGCTGGATTCAGATGTTCCAGGAATTTAACAGTTTATAAGAGAGAAAAACCATAGAAAAATCAATGCCAGTTCAAAATAAGAAAAAAAATAGTTAAACAGAAGTTTTGTACTGCGAAGATTTTCTCAAATTAACACTTGCTGAAAAATTCTGGTCAAGTTAAACAATACTTAAGATATTATGTAGGGTTATGCAGATAATAGCTGAATAGCAGAACCAGTTTATAGATATTGGCCATGATCATACATGCTGCTTTGGCAAAAATGGATTCAAAAGAAACCATCAGACCCAAAATACGTACTCGATGTAGTAATAGCTGAAAATAGCCTGGCTAGTCAGTAACCTCTAGCATCCGGAGGATATTTGTGGCAGTGGGACGAAGGTGAGCGAGGCTGCAGCAGAGGGTGACAGCTGTGAGAATGAGCAGCCCCCTCACTAAGGTGTCTGTGCTCCCACAGCCCCCCCTTCAGCCTGCAACTAGGTCGACTGGCCAAATTCGGGTGTCATATCGCTTCACCACCGAAAACAACGACCGCACCAAATATAACCGAGCCGCCTTTCAGTCAGGAAAGTAATCCAGCGTCCAGTTAGAATGGTTTCTTCGAGCAGAAAATCATGAGCAATAAACATGTACGACTTGATCAAGGTCGACGTAAATCATACTAAATTGCAATTCTTGTCAACATACTCCACACCAGAGGTATCAGACCTCAATTAAAGTTTTCCTCCACATAGGTTGCATACAAAAATTCATTTAAGGAGAAATATTTTAAGGATGATTATTAGTGTCTCTCTGCAGGGTGCTGTGGGGGCTTTAAGTTAAAACAAATAGATTACAGTTACCAAGTTCATGTATTCCTATTGAAATTCAGCTGGAGATTTTTGTTCTTGCATATAGTACTAATAAAAAAAACCATTGAGAATATTTCTTTATGGGGGCAAAATGTGAAAATGCAGAAAATTCATAACCTTACTATATAAACCACAAAACATAAAATATAGCACAATATTTGTTAGACGGCTCCATGACAAAAAGTTGGCAATATACTACGCATATTTTACCTTTTACAATTTTTAATAAAAAAATTAAAGATCTTTATAAGACCTTGAACAATATTCAAAAGATGGTCAACTGTGCCACACCTGTAAATTTCCAAATGTTATGAACATTCAAACCCTTGGAAGAAAAGCAGGGCATCATTATTCCACAACAACTGGTTCTGTAGCCACTAAATATATCAGTGGGCTTTGCTATTAAACTCCAAGAGTTGAATTTATGTTATACATCATGTTCTGCTGATTAAATAAGGAGGTTACAGATTTACCAAGCCAGCTCAAGCAGGAGAGATGACAGAATGGACACATAAAAATGATTCCACCCCTTATGAGCAATTCAAATTCACTTGTTCTTCCAGGCACAGCATCAGCACTGATATGAGGTATTTTTTATGCTGATATCTGTGCAATTGGTATGAGTTAATTTTATAAGAACTGAAAATGTCTGGGTCCTTACTAGGGCAAGTTCTAAGTAAAGCTTACATTCCTGCCATTATCGGCATGGTATTCCATGTTAAAGACTGAGAATATGTACAGAAATAAAACATAGTATCATTCGGAGCAACTACCTTCAGAATTCTGGGTTGAATAGGAAAGAAAACATTCACTCCATTAAAATTAAAAAAGTATTAAATACTTTAGTTGTCTTAACTTTTCTAAATTGTATCAAAGGCCACAGGATCAATTGGTCCATAAGTCAAAGTCAAAATAACACTGATTGACAAAAGTGCTGTACAGGATCACCAAAATAAAGAAGAAAAAAACTGAAAAAGGAGTGTAAGAGAAGATAAAAGTCTGCATTCAACCAAGCTGCCACTTCTCTTTGAGGAATCTCATTCGTTTGTACTGCTTCAAGTTGACTGTTCTATCCTTTGACTTTGTTAAAGAAAGCGAGAACACTGAGAACTATCCCCTGCCTGTAAAGCACAGATGGCACGCTTTGTAGAATGTTAATTTCAGGGGCTGCATATTGCACATTATGAGCAACAGCAGTTACAAGTTATATACTAAATATACATTTTGAATTATTTGTTCTCCAGCCATGATGCTTCACTTTCACAAGTTTTTTCATTTTACCCCACTGCATTAACTTTGGAAAAAATGTGTATATTTAAAACTGTGAACTTCAATGAATACTTCTGAGTTGTAAGGGCAGCATGAATAGAAGGTGGTAGAAAACTGTAGGAATTGCTGACCCTTTAACCACAAGACCACTTCTAATCGGTTCGAACTGATGAAAGTAGCTTGCTCCTGTACACATTATAGAGAACTAAAGGAGAACTCAAAAATGTATTCATTTTCCAGCATTTTGTAATTATTAATGAACCATAAACGTGCCCTTGAGTATGCTTGTTGTGTTTTTATAGCTAATCTAGCATTTTGTTGTCATGCTTTCCGCAATGTGGTTCACAGTCATAAGTTGTGTTTCCCAGAGAGTAGTTTTGCATTATTTAGACTTGATTACTTTTCCATAAATCCAGGGATTTGTGGGGAACCAATGATTAAATTAAGACCAAGGGAAGAATTAATGCTGTTTTAAAACATGTAAAACTAAAGTAATGTTGAAGTGGTAAGCTGACCAAAGACAATTTCCAGTATTCAGTATTCCAGTCTTCCTGTTTACCCTCTACGAGTCAGACATTCGGTACAACACCAGTTCTTGCCATCTGCAGAAGTTCTCAGGTAACTTCCTCATTGAAGGATACATCAGCAATGAAGATGAGTCAGAGTACAGAGGACAAGTAAAGGACTTTGTTTTGTGGTGCAGGGAGAACAAAATGAGCTATTGGTGGGCTTCCAGCATAACGGGAAGCCCTTGAGACCAGTCACCATCCAGAGGGAGGAAGTAGAGGTGGTGCTGGGCTATAGGTACCTGGGGGGGTCACCTAAACAGCAGACTGGACTGGGGAGACATAACAGCAGCGCTGTACACCAAAGACCAGAGCAGACTCTATGTTCTGAGGAGGCTCAGGTCTTTTACTGTGTGTAGCAAGCTGCAGTGTATGTATTATTAGGCCGTTGTGGCCAGTGTGTTCTATGCTATGGTCTGCTGGGGAAGTGCCATCAGTTTAGGCAATGCCAAACAACTGAAAAAACTCATCAGGAAGGCCAGCTCCATCACAGGACTGATCCTGGATCCACTGGAGGCAGAGGCAGAGAAGAGGATTTGGCGAAATGACAATATTATGAACAATTCTGCCCCTCTGTTTCTGGGGGTGCCACCCCGGGGCCCATTTAGCCACCATGCAGTACTAAAAAACACTACTGGGGATCGTTCTTGCCTGCTGCCGTCAGAAACGGCAACACCTCACGCCACTGCCCATACACAGTCATAACACATTAGGATGCCGACCATCTTGTACAGCAAAAGTCTGGTGCTATTTATCTGGTAATTGCATAAATGACAATGTATGCATGTCTGTGTTCTTGCTGCTAGATGCACTAGAATTTCCCCCTGGGATCAATAAAATTCATCTTAATCTTAATCTTAGACACAGAGATTAAAAAAGTCCCATCCCATAGAAATTAAGAAAGATGAAACACCTCTATTCAGTGATGAATTTAACACTGTTTCATTTGGATATGCAGGGCATTGTGCTGCAACTGACAGCATTTTTTAAAATGCAGCTCCCCATTAACTGCTGATGAGCCACGTTTGACCACTCATAAGTACCAGGCCTTGAGTTCAGACTTCTTGTTGTTTTGTTATGGCATTGTAGCAAAGTTAATATATTAAATTAGTCACTGAGAGCTGGCTATTGAATGGCACTCCTGCTCTGTTTACTTTGCTTTTAATTACAGCTTTAATCAGCTGTGCCTTATATATGCATATACACTGATCAGCCATAACATTAAATCCACCTGTCTAATATATTGTAGGTCCCCCCATGCTGCCGAACAGCTCTGACCTGTCGAAAAACGGACTCCTCAAGACCTCTGATGGTCTCCTGTGGTATGTGGCACCAAGGCGTTAGCAGCAGATTCTTTAAGTCCTGTAAGTTCTGAGGTGGGGCCTCTATGGATTGGACTTGTTTGACCAGCAGATCCCACAGATGCTTGATTGGATTGATATCTGGGGAATTTTGAGGCCAAGTGAACACCTTGAACTCTTTTCCATGCTTCTCAAACCATTCCTAAACGATGCACGCTTGGGTCCATCCACATGAGGTAACAGAAAATGTGACCCATCTTTCATTGCTCCATGGTCCAGTTCTGACACTCACATGCCCATTGTACTGTACAGTAGGTACACAATTTGGTCCTCGTCGAAGTCACTCAGATCCTTATGCTTACTGATTTTTCTTGCATCCAACATATCAACTTCAAGAACTGACTGTTCACTTGCCTAACATATAATGGCATCCATGACAGCTGCCCTTGTAATGAGATAATCAATGTTATTCACTTCACCATCAAATTTTTTCACTATATTGTAACTGCAAATAGTATTTATACCAGCCTAACTAGTATAATCCAGAACAATAAAATACCATTTCTACCAAAAGTATACTTTGGAGACATCGAGCTCCCTCTCTATTAGTTGCTGGCAATAGAAACTGGCAAAAAGTTGAGACGTAAAGCTGGAAATATGACTTCCTAATTGCAGTGGAAGGAAAATTAAGATTCATGCCACAGGCTGCAGAACAGCACATGACTTTGCATACAGCTCCTGAGAATTAAGGCTGAAATGATGTGGTGAGAGTCGGCCTCAGTTGCGACAGAACAGTAGAGGGCTTAACAGGGAATAAATGCACAGCTTTAAGAAAACAGAATAAAAAGAGAAAACAGGCTCCCCAGGACCTACATGGCACAAAGGGATAAAATATACAAACATGGAAATCCTTGAAATTGACATATAGAAGTGAGAAATGCAAATTTCCTCTGATGTTTTGTGGGTAAAGAATCATCAGTGGTCTCACATCTGAAAGATTGCAAACAAGTAAGTCCCACGACAGTTAAAGTTGATAATTTATTCTCAGGCAATATCAACATTTACATTACATTACATTTATTCTTTTAGCAGGTGTGGACAGCTTGGGGACAGAGAGCAAGCCCAGCCTGCAGCACCCCTGAAGCAGTTGGAGTTAAGGGCCTCACTCAAGGGCTACATTCTGTGACATGATTACTCTGTCGGCCACAGGATTCAAACGCACGGACGTCCAGACATAGGCACAGGTCCCTAATCTGCCCAAACAACACCACCCGTATCAGCAAAACTGAAGATTAATTGATGAATATTATGAAGAATGTGACCTTACACTATGTAGTGATCCTGCGACTACCTTAATGGAAAATTTTCCCAGAATAATAATGACAAATTTTTGCAGTCTAAACCAGTATTTCTCAAACTGGTCCTTTGGGAGGCCGAGACAGTCCACATTTTTGCTCCCTCCCAGCTCCTGGCAAAACATGGACTGTCTGGCAGGGAGCTGGGAGGGAGTGCAAATGTGGGCCATCTGGGGGTCCCCAAGGACTGGTCTGAGAAACACTGGTCTAAGCAAATGTACAACTGGCCTGTGGAGACATTGCTGTAGGACGACTAACATATGTTACGAATTAGTTTTTTCTCAGTAAAGGAGAAAAAATTAAGGAGATTTAATTAGTCATCACACACAAATACTTAGCTAGAATTGGAGCTTCATTGTCACACCAACCATATTCAGTACACAACACACACAAAATAACATTCCCTAGCACCACAATGATCCTACAATAAAATGCATCAAGTCCACAGCTTAGTGATTGTGTTACCTTATCTCTGCCCAGGTCACTGAGGACTCAGGAGCTGAACATTAAAGGGATATGAAGTGTTGCCGAATGGGAGGCACCATCAAATTTTTTCACTATATCGTAACTGCAAATAGTTCATGAAGACATCAATGGCTGTGTGCGACAGTGTGGCTGAGAAACTTGCCAGGAGTGATAGCAGCTAATGAGGGCCAGGGCAAGATATCGGCCCGGGGCCGGTTGCACAAAACACCTTAAGTTTTCCCCTTAAGTATGACACTTAAGGTTTAGTTTCCCCTTAGATTTATTTAAGGGTGTTGCACAGAATCCCCTTAGTTACGGAAAAATCTTAAAGGATTTACTGCACTGAAAGATATTTTACGGCAGTAAAATTGTACAGTTTCCACGGAGAACGTTTGTTTGCTTGCCCTGCCACTCATTGCCCTGTTATCACCTCCAGTGTTAATTTCGTTGACAAAAATGTTAACGAGGTTTTTTGCGTGATGATAACTAAAACAAAAATGCATTATTCATCTGACGAATATAAATAAAATTTTAAAAGCCGGATTTTGTCCCCAATGCATCCTTATCTGATGAAAATGCAGAATGTTTCCAGTCCTGTATTGTTTTCTCTACGAGTAGGTACTTTTCACTTGATTGAGTGGAGCATATACTGTAGCGACAATCTTTGCTGAATGGTTGACAACAAGCACCAGCGCTAACTTGGAAGATATGTGGAAGTACTGGGAAAAGAGAAGTAGTAGTGGAAAAATTGAACAGATAGAATTATTCTTGTGTCTCAGTTACATTAAATGCATTTTTGCATGTGTCTCCACAATTCTGCATCGGAAAATTCATTCCATAACCAATGTACTTCTATCTAATATTGCTGGTGCCCAGGGTGGGAAATGTTATTAGTGGGAAATGCTTCAATATTTTATTTATTCTGTGAAACCGAAAGATCAATCTACTTGCTAGATTTAATAATTTATTATAAACATGTTGTGAGCAATATAAGTAAAATCATAAATTGACTGTCGGTCAGTTAAAATCAGCTAATCATCATTAATCATAATCATTGGGGATTGTCAGTCACAGGTCACTCTCTTAAGATGCTTTCTTTTTCTTCATTAATCACCTTAAACTCAGCCATGTTGCGGTTAAGATACAGTTAGAGGTACCTTAAGTTTTTTTTCCTTACTTTGGTTGTTAAGGACTTTAAGGTAAATCTTAACTGTTTTGTGCATCTGCCCCCTGGCCCTTAAGTCAAGGAAATGGGCACAGGCATGCATTTGGAAATGGAGCCTGTCAATCCTGATGGATGTTTAGTCATCTGATCACCCAGAGTTAGATGCGGACACAACCTTGAAATTAAGAATGCTTCTTACATATTAAATGACCGTCACACTTAACACTTATCTGATGCCCGTTTCATTGTATAAATATTTTGTGTAAAGTCAGGTTGAGCAAATTATACAGTGTATTCATTTATTGTTATTATTCTAAAAATGTCCAAACCAAATATTGCTAAACATGAATCTAGTGGTATTTTTGTTTAAAACGACGATAAAAGTTGGTGAGCATAAATTAGTCTAGCAGCGGCCCCCAGAAAGCCTGTGCATTACAGCACCCTGTCCACATATAGGATATTACCCAGGTTAATTCATCACTCGCAGCTTGGATAACAATGCTTCCTGCCTCACCAGCTGAATGTCTCACTGCATCGCATGAAAGTGATTTCTTCTCCCAAATGTCAGTTCTATCATAGTTATGATTTGACAGGGTTAGTGACACTCTCACAAAAGTAACACAGATTCAAGTAATGTTTTGCTTTTAATATCTTTAATATCTAAAATTTAAAATCACGATGGGTCAATTACAACCATGGGCATGGTTAGATCCAAACACTCAGGACTATAGCCCCAAATACTTTAAGCCTAGTCCCGAGTATTTTAGCCATGATGCCAGTCCTGGGTAAACTTGACTTAGCCCCTGATTTTTTTAAATAGCTAGAAACGCCCCCGATTACAACCAACAGAAAGTACAGTATGTTCTGGAGAAGATCTCCTAGATAGAATGCAGCTTCACACTAAATTAACATGGATCCTTCATACCAATTGCAACCAACTTAGTCACAGAGAAAAGTTCCAACCTGTAGATTAAAAAAGATCTCAGTTGCAACAAACACAACAGAACAGCTGCTGCCCTCTATAGGATTCTAAAATGAAAATCCTACTCATGATACAGACTAGCATCCACATCACATACTCTGACCCATTATAGCACACTGCAGACTAGGGCTACTCAATAATATCATCACAATTATTGTTATCACAATAACATGATCATCACAATTATTTTTGCAAAATATTGAAACCATGAATCAGTAGCACAATTGTTCTAGTATTTTTGTTGCATAATTCTAAATAGAAAAATACTTTTACACATTGTATTTTATAAGCCTATATGTAGACATAGTGTATTCAAAATAAGTTATTCACATTGAGTTGGGATTTTAAAGGCTAAATATATATTAAAATTAAACAGAGCATACCGAGCAAAGAAATATTACTACCAGAAAAGGCTAGAACAGCTTGCAGACCATCAGTGTTAACCTTTTCTTTTCAAAAAGTACTTTCAAACCTAATAGAGCCGACAGACAATCTTGGTCAATCTTATCAGTTCCTCTCTCTCTATTGCTGGTGTAATTTATTGGGGAACCAAAAAGTTCCCAAACTGCTGACTGTGACTGACTGTGACCAACATTAGCTGTAACCACGGGTGCTTATCAATACCAAGAAAGGAAAAAACCTCCTTCTTATTTCTGTTCCTGAGTTTGGAACTGTACTTCATGAAAGATGACACCATACGGGTGTGCAAGAACACAAGGATGGAAAAGTATGCATATTGATAAATATCCCAACTCATAGCTAGAGAATAATGTTTTCAGTGTTGAATATTTACTTGTGAACCTAAGTTCTGCCCATGTCAATGAATGTATTCACGGTACACAGAAAACTGAAAATGAGGCACCGAACAGAAAACAATGAATATGTGTACCGTTACAGACCTATGTTAAATACAATAGCCTTCATGTCTAATTTACATTTTTCTACACAGCTTGGTGGCAAGATGGATAATACAATACAATAATACAATACTTCACAGACAGGATTTAGGAGCTTTCTGTTCACAGTTAATCTAACCGGAATCGGTACCCTACTGAATGGTCAAAAAAGGTGATGTTTTATTTATTAGCGTGTTTCATTTATCAGTATGTTCATCATGTCCAAACATTTTAATTGCAGCTTTGTTTAAGTTAATATGTAAGTTATTAGAACTAATCTTCAAATATAGGGAATAATTTATTATTTGTCATAATGAATTAGCATAAAAACTTGTGTTATGTTGAGTGTTGGGAGGACAATGGTGGTTAGTCTTGATAGGCAAGAAATTACCGTGTCGACTGGTCTCCAACTTTGATCTTGAACATTTTCATGCTGCATTTGAGGTCAAAGAAGTGGACCTTCTAGAAAAAGTACTGAACCAACAGGTACACAATTCAGCCAGCACATGCATACTAAATCAGCAAGTCGGTTACAACAGACCCGATGTGATTTCCACATGACAATATTATCACATCAGCTTGAAATTATTTGAAGATAAGAGTCAGGTATATAGTAGGGATGGGCATTTCAGGAAGAATTACTAGTCACATTTTGCCAGTTATTATTCAAATATTATTTGATGGTCCCCCTCCCCCCCCGAACTCCTGACATGCAGAGATGTGTACGGTGTAGGGATAAAAAAATAAATCCGATACAGAATGAACTAATACTCATTGCAGCAAAAGCACAATGTAAAACATTAAAAAGTAACTTGAGTAATTAATCTAACACTGAAATTAAATTAAAGTGAAGCGAAAGCTCAAGTGCAGTAGCATAATATGACATTTAATAGGCTGTACCATGGGCAGTTAAAGCGAACAGCGATTTCTTTATTTCTAATAATGCAATCCTAGCAATACTTCTTTTACTTATAGGCAATCCCTTTAACTTATTTCCATACAAAATAAAGACGTCACTCTATGCTGTTAAAGCATAACTTAAAACATAGGGCTGAACGGTACTGGATATGTTGACTTTGTGATATTTCAAATCTCTGTGATAAATATTAAAATGTTTATAAAAGAAAAAATGAGATTACAATACACCCGAAATAAACTATAGCCAAAATGAACTTGTTTTTATATGAGAAATGCAAGTTAGTAGTTCATATTCTGATTAACTCACCAAAAGTCAGTAATGATAAACTGACAATTCCATTAAGAATGAATTTCACGGAACATTAATTTCAAGAATGTTTTTAATGACAACCATGACAGCCTAGATGTACATATAAAATTAAGAGCAGCAGCATAATAAGATTCTCTTACACTTGTTGCCATGAGTTTTGCCTACAGACAAAGCAGTGTTAACAAATCACTTGCTTTTGCACATTATCATTTCTATGGAATGCAAAATATTTCTGTATAGCAAGAGACAAAAGTCTTCTGGTGATCAAGTCTTGCTCTGATAAATTGCTGATAAATTTCTCACAAACATGCCATATAGTATATTGGTGTTTTTCCACTTGCATAGAGCAACCATGCCATACCCACCCTGTACTGCAAAATGAGACTTTATAGTCACAGGGCGGTTCCAGCTCATTTAAATTTTCAACTGCAGAAGGGTTGGTGTGTTAAAGTCATTGCTCGGTTTGGAAAGCGACAGTGACGTAAAATTGAAGAGATGTTTATTTACTGTGCGCACAGTGTACACCATGATTTACTATGTGGTAATTCCTGTTAGCACGTCTTATTTTACTATCAAACGCTAGTGAAATTAGTATTCGCTAGTGTAAATATGCATTGCGAATCTATTCCATTGAGCTGCTCTGTAGTACTTTTTAAGAAGGAGGATGGAAATTTTTAAGTTCTGAGTTGTCGGGAATGCATCAATACATTGTGATGTGTGACACTACTACTAATCAATAATACATATGTCATGAATCTGCATGGTCAAGGACTATCCTTGGAGCGGCTTATAAGAGATAAGGTACTTTATTGTAAATTGAACATAAAAAACACAAAACAAAAAGGACCACAAGGGGTCAAACAAAGTCAGGGAAATAACTAAGACAAACCACTAGAACAGAGGCAAGAGATACACTCAGGTAACATTCACTGACTGACAAGAGCACAGTTAAAAGGCAGGCACCTATATACACACTAATGATGAGGGATATTATACTTTGTATACGTGTGCAACTGGGTCAGAGTTTTAGAAAATTACAGCATTTTTGTAAAACAGTTTCAAAACGAATGTATGCAATATTATCAGAAAAAGACTTGGGTATGGGCTATATGCACACGGGGTGCTGACGTATTTCCGGTAAAATATTAGCCGGCTTAATCACTTCCGCTTTCCATACATTAGATAGATCTTTTTTACCATTTGCACAGGTGCGGGGCAGTACAAGTACCTTGGAATTCTTGTGTGTAGCTCACACAGTGCCGCCCCTGGCCAAACTGGGGCCCTAAGCAGAATTTTCTTTTGTGGGGGGGGGGGGGGGGGCGGGGGGGGGGGGCGGGGGGCGGGGGGGGGGGGGGGGGGGCG
>JAODKC010000087.1:467690-482682 GCA_026777985.1 Mormyrops attenuatus
GAGCAGGAAACGAACAACAGCTGGTAAACGGGAGGATTCCACACGGGGTTAATGAGGAGGTGTGGTCCACAGGAGGGGTGATCGGGGCTGGGCGTGACAGCTAAGGCTTCTTGGTAAATTTTTCATGTCACAATATCTTGTGTTATTCCAGACATTGTCACAAGTTGAGAACAAAAGGCACAGAAAGCAGTAAAGGCAGTTTCCTGTAGGACAGCTACAGACAAGGACCACTGCGTAGGACCGTACCACTCCGTTTGAAAAGAGTGAGTTATCTTTTGCCCCTTAGTTCAAAGTAAACCTTCTTGCTACGCCGTTGGTCTTCCTGTTTTGACTGAAAGTCCAGTTTTAAGAAATTTGTAAGCTTAGAAACAGTCAGTGGGAACAAAAAATAAAAATAAATGGACCGCCGCAGTGCACTTGACTTTCTGATACCGCTAACTTATTGGCGCCTAGAATCTCTGCATCGAACAGCAGCAGCAAGCACCTGTTGGGTTCACATCCAGTGCGGCACGGTACTGTCTGCCTCATCTTGTGCCTTTTCACTGTGGTTTATGTCCGATCGGGCTAAATATGTCACACACATTCATTAAAGATAGCCAGACTGTGGAAAAAACATTATATTGGTGACATACAGAGAGACAGCATCAGGCATGCGCCAATTGCATGCATCAACCCAGTGTATGAGGGATAGGGCAGTCCGAGTTTTTATACCTTTCAGACTCTGCCTCACCTGCCTCCCCTGACCGCATGTCCCTGCCCTAACCTCAACCCAACAAAATACAAGCCTTTTGGCATCTTTAGTTTTTTGACTGCACGTTTTTATAAAACTGAGTTTCCCCTTGTGGAGACCAAAAAAATGGTTCACACAACGTCAATATAACAGGTTTTTTTCACATGGTGATTTGGTCCTCACAGCGTAGTATATACATACCCCCCCCCACACACACACACACACACACACAAAGAGACACACCGTAGGTATAAGGCCAGAAGATGACAAAGGTATTGACATATTTTAGAATGCCATCCATGCTCATTTATAACTACACCATTCAAAGTGCAAATGGTACAATGAAAAAAATAATATGTCTTTATTTATAATTGCACTGTGTCCTTTTGCCACAAGTACCAGTATGCAAGCGACCATAACTGAACGTGAAGTGCACGTGTGGACATTCTAATGTTAATTGACTCATAAAGTAATCTGGAAAACCAAGGGGTGCACAAGAGTTGCTATGAACTCAACATGCTGAACCAATATCTCCTTAGAGCAGAGTTTGCCTCTTTTCATAGATATTAACAAGATTTAGCACACACAGCAAAAGAGCTTGAAACGCAAAAATGATTGGTGTACATCTCTGCCTGTGGACATCAAAGGTCTCTGATTAAAAACTGACGTAGTAGTATCTCTGCAAGAGTCAGTCACATTTAAACTTAAATGAAATGTTTTTCTACATCAGACTAAAATACAGTTCCATGACCCCCCCGGACAAATTGCTAGTAGTACTGCGTCCTATGTATATTGTAGCTCCGGCGGGGGTCATCATATCCCAGCATGCTCGCGGGCAACTGTAAATAGCCTCTGTCTGTTTGTTGTAAATAGCCCTTGTTATATTGTTGGTGTTTATGGTTGTATTTCCCGGTTGTGACGTGTTTGTTGCCCCTGTCTTATGTGAACCCCATGTCTGAAGCTTTGTATAAGCCTCCCACCGTCTGGCCTCCATGTTTTTCCCTATTACGTTCGGTTCGGTGCTCGTTGAGTAGTAGTAGTTTATTTTATACATTAGGGACAATAAGAGACCCTCAGGGCTCAGAGGGTTAACAACAGAAAATTCATAACAATACATTGTAATATAAATTATGTGAATGTTATCTCTTTTTAATATTTTATTGTACTGTATGCACCATTCTTCATGAAATAGTTATTATTGTTATTATTATTAATAAATATAATAACAATAATAATAACAATAATAATAACGTTACTTGAATATGATCATTGCTATACTGTGACAGTCAATCTGAAAACCCAGGTGGCTAACTAATTAAGTGACTAACAGCTGGGTAGCACACAGAGCGCTGCGCTGGAGGAAGGGATGATATATGTCCATGGCGGGATGGGAACTTATGAATTATTTCTGGAATTTCCCATTTAATATTCTCAGAAAGCAAAACCACGGATTAGAGGGACCACTGTGAATGTTTATGACCTCAAAAAAATCAAAACCTAGTAAACTTAAATTTAAGACTCTATAAGACTTTTCAAGGTCTTAATTGGTTCAACTTGAATTTAAGACATTTTAAGACTTTCTAATGCCCTGTAGACACCATGATTATACGATTATATGATTATAATGTTCATTATTATCATATAATGTTTGTTATTAATGTATGTTAAAGCTGTTAAGGCATGTTAGGATGTATACTTACATGCTGTGTATAATTTTTCTCTGATGCATTACGAAAGTGCAGTTAATATAAAGCTTTAGTTCTTTAACGTCTGTAGTTCTGGTATTTTTTCAGAAGCCTAAAATTATTAGGAGACCAGTAGAACTGAAGAACAACTTTTTCCCCACAACTGTCAATGTTCTCAATAGCACCTTACAGCATTGATTCTGCACCCCACCCTCCTCCACACAGAAGTTATTACCTAAACTGGACACTGTTTTTACTTGCACCTGGTTAGATGTTCACTATATTGGTTTGAACTAATGTTGCCAGTTTCACCATCTCCCTCGTGCTTTGTAGATAGATTGGAAAATGGCAAGGAATTGCATTTACTAACTAAAATGTGTCAAGTGAAACATTCTGTCCTGAGACTGTTGCTTTAGGAGATATGATTTGATTTTTTTCCATCAAATTAACTTCAAATTTCACCTTTATTGGCACATTCTTGATCCCTCCCTGAGCAATGGCTAACTTAAAGTAACTAATGTAATTTCCATCTTTTAATGTTTAAGAATTTAACATTTCAGACTTCTGTGGAAGCTACAGTAAGCTGCTTATGTTCCCCTTGACAACCACACAGTACAATGGATACAGTGATGTCACAGGGTCAAGGGAAATTAACAGGCCTACTTAAGCAGTCATTATTACCAAGGTACGTCTGTGATATTTTTTATGTTTATGATCCTTGATTAATATTGGCATCTTAGTCCAATTCTGGGACAAACAAGTATGTGTTCATATATTTAACTTATGTGGCAGTGTTCTGATGTGAGGAAGTAGGACATGGACTTTGCAATGCAGTGGAGACTCAAATGTATTAGACAGCATAATAGGAAACAGTGACTGGCAAAGTAACAAACAAATTTGCAAACTAATTCAAAACAGAAACTGCACAGAGGTCTCTACATCCCACTGTTGACTAATATCTCCCATTCAGGGCGTATTTACTTCTGCATTTCCCCTCTCCTCTTCAGTCAGATTGTTAAAAAACAGTGTATTAATCTTGCTAATGTGAACCAGTTGGGAATTTCTATAAGGGACAATTCTCAAAGTGCTAGATTAATCACTATGCCAGCATAATGCTGCTGCCATGACAAAATCACATTTGCCCGGCTTCTCGTTATAACGAGATATGAGGATTATCTTGTTATAACGGGATATGGTTCTCATTATAGAGAGATATGGAATTATCTTGTTAAAACGAGGAAGGTTTGCATTATGAAAAAATACTAATTTATCTGGTTAAAATGAGAATGTAAATGGTTCAGTTAAGACTGCAAATGTTTCTCCTTATTTCCTAATGGGTATGTTGTCGTAAGGTGAAAAAGGTCAAAATAAGAGAGGACAGCCAAACTGATTATGAGTCATTTACACAATTTGATCAAGTGTTACTATATCTTCCATGCATAGTTTGCCTGTACGTGAATACAGTGGGTTTTATGGGAGTAAATTTATTTGCTCAGATCTTTGCAATAGGGCAAACTATATCTTCCATTCCAGAGAATGTTCTTCTATATTAGACAAATAGCCAGAGAACGTTTCCTCCAATTCTGTTGTGGAATTCAGGGGTTTTGCTGAAGAACAGCTTTTTCCCCACAACTATCAATGTTCTCAATAGCACCTTACACCATTGATTCTGCACCCCACCCT
The DNA here is from genome assembly GCA_026777985.1 of Mormyrops attenuatus. NCBI lineage: Eukaryota > Metazoa > Chordata > Actinopteri > Osteoglossiformes > Mormyridae > Mormyrops > Mormyrops attenuatus. The sequence goes on from JAODKC010000087.1 coordinate 471,789, forward strand.
CCTCCACACATAAAGTATAACCTCGCATTGACATTGTTTTTATTTGCACCTGACGAGATGCTAGCTGCATGTATTTTCCCATGTCTCTGTAATCAGCACAATGAAAATAAAGTTGAACACACACAGTACCAGTCAAAAGTTTGGACACAACCACCCATAGAAAGGTTTATTTGTACTATTTTCTACATTTTAGAAAGACATATAAAGACATCAAAGTATAAAATGACATATATGGAATTAAGCACTAACCAAAATAACCAAAAACAAAAAAGTATTGAACAAGAATTGTATTTGTTTGGGGGCAGCTCTGTGGGTTGTGCCCCCATTGGGCCCTTCAGCAAGGCCCTTAACCCCAATTGCTCCAGGGACTGGATGACACTACTCCCTCCTGTTAGCCAGTTTTCATGAAGTGGCCTCCTGGGATGCTTTCCCAGACGTCCTGAAGGAGGTCCCACACATGCTGAGCACTCGTTGGCCACTTTTCCTTAACTCTCTGGTCAAACCCCTCCAAAACCATTTCTACTGTATTTAGGTCAGGTGGTCAGGTTATGTGATGAGACATTATCACTCCCCTTTGCAGGCAGCTTGCTGTGTCAAAACTGTGTATTGATACTGTATACATGTACATGCAGGCTCAGTGATATATACATCCTTATCTTGTTATAACAAGAAACTGGGCAAATTTTATTTTGTTGTGGTGGCTGCAATACATTGCCATAAATCACTGCCGGCAAAAAACAGCAAATGAGCCCCTTTGAATTTGTGACACTTTAGGACGCATTAAATATTAAATATATCAGAACAAATCGGTCTTCAGATAGTTAACAGAAGCGGTGTAAGCATTCTGCTTAATAGATACTTTTTTAATCACAAAACTAAATCTGGAAGGCTTTTTTGTTAATTTTGATGAAATAATAAAATACCTTGATATTTCCACTGTCAAGGACCAGTTCACTCTTGCATTACAAATGTATCTAAACTGCATTACTTTCTTCAGTGGAAGGGAGAGCTAAGGTCAGAAAAAGTGCTTTCTGTGAATGATTCAGAAAGGCAGGTCCATTAATTTGTTACTTATAGCTTGCTGCATAAATGCTTCCTAAAAAGCATTTATGGAAAATGTATGGAACACAGCTGCAAGTACACATACTAGAACTGAAATGAGTAAATATATGAGCCCTTAGACTTGCCTCATAACAGCAGCTCCCTAGCAATTGCTATTTATATACAGTATTTAGAATGGGGGTTCCCAACCCTTGGTCTCTTGGGTTGTGGAATTCTGAGGGTACAGTCACCAACCATCCGGTATATTAGAGGACTGCCGCCACAATCTCTCACAGCCCTGCCGCTGGTTTTAATAGTCTTTGAAATTGTTGCATGATGTAAAGTGGGTTGTGGACATCCAAGAGTTGGGAACCCCTCATTTAGATTACAAAAATTACTTATATTCTTATGCTACTCAGTCTTCCATGATTAATTTGCTCTATAGATCCTGCTTATCGTGTTGTACTTAATTAACACAACGAGCATAAAAAGCAGCAGAGCTCCTGTTTTGTGAAATGTTATGCCTGGAATACAGAAACCTCCTCTACAGAAATATAGAATAGCATTATACATATGCAGACTCCCCTATGAGGAGAAGGTGGACCATGGAGCTGGGTGTGATTTAAGGAATCAATGTTGTCTTTTTAATATTGATCAATTAGCTGTTTGGTCCTGTTTGGTCTTGGATCTCCCTCGTAGTTGCATATATCCTATAACTCACATCATTTTGTCATAGACTGTGTGATGTAATGATCTACAGGGAAGCCACCATGCACCTGCAGGGAGTGATCAGCAAAATACAGGCCTGCGATAACTGCAGTTCCCTCATGATCAAGAAAAACAAGGGCCACCAGGAAGCGGCCGATGACTGCTTACTGCCCCCAGTAGGGGGCAGAACTGTCTTCCATAGTGTAGGCTTAAGCATGCACTAGGGAGCCAGTAAGTGGAGAAAAGGGTAAGCCAGCTATGCATGGGTTCTCTGCATATGTGAACACTGAAGAACTGCCTTGGGGGGACAGCCGACTCCAGACTGACGCTTTTGTATATTGATCATTAATTTTTCATTAATAAATTTCACCCTTCAAGGTGTATTCACCAGAGCCCTTGTCCCCCATGTCTCTCTGCCCACCACACTGGTAGAGGATGCTAGCACAGGAGTCCCAGACACTGACATGCAGGACCTCTGCCTAGACCAGGCTACTCATGGATAACCCTGAGGGACCAGGAGATTGCAATCACACTTGGATTGATGTGATGGTTGGTTACCGGCTGTGATGGTTCCAGGGCAAGACAGGAACCATGAAGTGTCCGAGCAGTGTTCAAAAGATGGCCTTTGTTCCATCGCCTATTGCCATCTATTGCTGCTGCTTCAAGTTTGGGGGCGATTTGTCTCAGGTGTGTCAGGTGCAGATTTTCATTCATATAATGTGTATGGGAAGTGGTAATAAGATCCATCAAGTATCAAACAAACAGAGTAATATGATCAATAAGATCATATTCATAGGGTCAAGTGTCTTACTGCAGTCACCATTTCCTTTTCTGTCCCTATGCATCTCTGAACAGACTGAAGAGGTCCAGACCTTCACCTATATGATGTGCATGCAAAGTTTGGGAAAGATCCAAAAGATTTTTTGAGTTATCATGCTGACAAGAACAAGTGTTTGAGGCCATTCTCTTCACTATCGCTATCACTAGGTCGCCGCTGTTTTAATTTAGGTGCTCTGCTTCAATTCATCTCAAAATTTTATCAGTTCTAATTTGATACACATACAACACCAGTGCACAGATTAATTACAGGTCACCATCTCCACTCTCCACTGCACTAGTGAATCCCTCTAGTTCGGTACAATCAGACTGTTGCAGGCAGAGGCTGCTGGGATTGCTGCACTGAGAGAGAGTGGTCTACAGGCAGTTTGGGATTGTTTGGGAGTATATTTGTGTGTTTGTGTGCTAGTACAGTTTATGTGGGTGGCTGTTTTTCTTTTTACTTCGGTCTGCGTGATTGCTTGTATGTCTTTGTTAATAAACAGCCAACATGTTACCGACAGTGAGTTGCAGCTGCGGGTGTCACGTGAGCTGCGTTTCTGTCCGCATAACTTCGCAACAAACACCCATGGAGCAATATTATCTAACAATATGTTAACTAGTGCCGGAAAAGGACAGTTGCTCCTGAGCTTTGCTCAGTTGCCATATTGCTGCTAGTAAGATTGCACCTAAATCAACCATTTAATGGATCATCAAGAACTTCAAGGAGAGAGGTTCAATTGTTGTGAAGAAGGATCCAGGGCACCCAAGAAAGTCCAGCAAGCGCCAGGACGGTCTCGTAAAGTTGATTCAGCTGCGGGATCGGGGCACCACCAGTGCAGAGCTTGCTCAGGAATGGCAGCAGGCAGGTGTGAGTGCATCTGCACACACAGAATACCATAAGCATATAAGAAATTAACAAATGAGAGGAGGCCATTCGGCCCATCAAGCTTGTTTGGGGAGAACTTAACTAATACCTCAGAGTTTTTAAAATCTTGTCTAGCTCTGATTTAAAGGAACCCAGGGTTTTAACTTGCACTACACTAACAGGGAGATTAATCCATATTCTAACTACACGCTGTGTAAAGAAGTGCTTTCTCAAATCCAGTTTAAAATGTTGGCTGAACAGCATCCAGACCTGTTAGAATCTTATATATCTGGATCATGTTCCCCCTTAGTCTCTTTGCACGAGACTGAACAGATTCAGTTCAGCTAACCTCTCCTCATAAGAAGTTCCTCTAAGACCAGGAATCATTCTTGTAGCCCTACATTGCACCCTTTCCAAGGCAGAAATGTCCTTTTTAAGGTATGGTGACCAAACCTGCACACAATATTCTAGGTGGGGTCTTACCAAGGAATTGTATAAACGTAGCATCACTTCCATTGACTTAAAGTCCACACACCTAGAGATGTAACCCAACATCCTATTGGCCTTTTTAATTGCTTCTCCACACTGGTGAGAGTGGGACATAGAAGCATCAACATACACATCCGAGGTCTTTCTCACACAGTGAGGCGAAGACTTCTGGAGGATGGCCGGGTGTCAAGAACGGCAGCAAAGAAGCCACTTCTCTCCAAGAAAAACATCAGGGACAGACTGAGGTTGTTTCTCAGCCAAGGGAGTGGGTTCACTCACAATTTTGCCTAAGAACACAGCCATGAATAAAGAATGGTACCAAATCATCCTCCGAGAGCAACTTTTCCCAACCATCCAGGAACAGTTTGGTGACCAACCATGCTTTTCCAGTACGATGGACCACCATGCCATAAGGCAAAGTGATAACTAAGTGGCTCGGGGAACAAAACATCAACATTTTGGGTCCATGGCCAGGAAACTCCCAAGATCTTAATCCTATTGAGAATTTGTGGTCAATCCTCAAAAGGTGGGTGGACAAACAAAAACCCACAAATTCTGGCAAACCACACGCATTGATTATGCAAGAATGGATTTGGCCCAGAAGTTGATTGACAGCATGCCGGGGCAAATTGCAGAGGTCTTGAAAAAGAAGGGCCAACACTGCAAATATTGACTTTTTGCATATAAACTTTTGGCCATGACTTTTAGGGAGATAGTGTGTAAACCACACGCGGGGAGGGGAGAGAATGAAAAACATAGAGGTCGAGAAAGCTGGGTAACCCTAGGTCATAGACGTGAGGGCATACACACTTTACACACTTTACAGAGGCAGCATGACCTGAATTGACTGTGTCAAACCACTTTCAGGTGCTTCCAGCTTTAGAGCCGGAAGAGACTGGGGAGGCAGATGGGCCCATGGGCACTAAGGAGTCCCCTCCCCCCAGGAAGAGGGAGGTCATGGTAGTGGGGGATTCAGTTATTATAGGTGTGGACAGTTATGTGTGCACATGTGATAGAGGGTCCCGTACGGTGTCCTGCCTTGCCTGAGATGGTGGAATTGGTACAGGATTGCTTTTATACTCAATTTGTTAAAATCGCATACCAAAGGAGTAGCCATTCTCAATCTTGTTCTCTATAATAACCAGGATAGGACAGGACAATTTGAGGTTTTACAACTACTTGACAGTAATGATCATAACATGGTTAAATCTTAGGTTAATTTTAGCGTCCAAAGAGCAAAGTCCAAACCAAAAATACAGAATGTTAGGAAGGCTAACTTTAATAGTATGAGACTGAAACTAGAAACTGTAAACTGGATGGAGAGTTCTTTGAAGGAAGCTATAAGAGAAAGTGATCACAAAAAGGCTTACGATGTGATTTGCTTAGATTTCCAGAAGGCCTTTGATGTTGTCCCCCACAAATGGCTCCTGCGTAAGCTCAAAGCAGCAGGGATTTTAGGAACTGTAGCAGCTTGGATTGAAAACTTGCTAACAGACAGGAAGCAGCGGGTAGTTATTAGAGGCACAATGTCACAGTGGGCCTGCGTTCATAGTGGGGTACCGCAGGGTTCAATTTTAGGACCATTATTGTTCCTAATTTGCATTCATAATAATGACACTAATACATACAGTAAACGGGGTAAATTTGCAGACGACATCCTTCAACAAGCGACATCCATTAATAAAAAACCATATCTGCACTCACAAAATTTTGGATGTCGAACCCTCATTAAGTTTTAAAATACCCCATGCTGCTTTTGCAAATGTGATGGAGGGGTCGTCATGGTCTGGAGCAACATCATAGTTCTCCAATACTTCTACTGATCTCTCTTACCATAGCTGTCCCATTGAGCTAACACTGTAGGGTTAATCTCATATGTATGCATATTCTCACCAGTTTGCAGTTATGCGACAAACACACAACATATACAGTATTAATGACATGGTATAATATTATAATATAATGATATTGATGTTATCATTATCTACGAGGTGACTATTTTTATTAGACAAATGTAGGTCTTTAATCTGTGTATTTTACTTTATTATGTGTAGCAATGGTATGTTTTGGTGGGTGGGGCCAATCCTATATGAGGACCATGAATTTGGGAAAATGGTTGTTGGGGTATGAACACACTGAGCATGAGCCTCAGTTGATAGCCAACAGTGTGCAATGTTAAATTCCTTTTACTGTATGTTGCTTTGTTTATGTGCTGGCATGGTATGTAGCTGAATCACTTGGAGCTGGATTGGACACTTAATAAACATCCCCATGGAACAACTATTGTAGCTGTGGCATCCTTTTTGTGCATTTGTCTTTCAGGGACCCATTTGATGAGGTGGTGATACACCTGTATGCCTTCATGACACAAAATTACATGACAGATTAATGAGAGATGTCCCTGAGAATTCTTTTGCTATTATATAGCCAAATAGATACAAAAGTAGTGCACGTGCTTAATTCACCAGATAAATATTCACAATCTTATTTACAGAATAAACCTGGAAAAATAAAATATTAAAATATTTATATAAAGCTTTACCTGAGAATATTACATATTGCATCAGTGTTTTGATTTTTATGGTTTATAGGATGACTGGAAAGGGCTGGCAGATGTCAATATTAAGAGTCATCTCCATTTTTAACAAAAAGAAGGCAAATTAAACATCCACTGTGGTTTAATTATGAGTGAGGGACTCTGAATAAATGGCTGAATGCTGGCTCTTGATAAAGGACTGGCATTCAGGAACTGACAGCATTTCAAAGGAAGGATGCAGAGAAAGCCCATGACGCAATGGCCTGATAGCATATGTAGCCAAGCATGTCCCATGGTGACACTGTGACTGGCAGTGAGAGGCACAGATGCTGCTGACTCCAAATGGAGCAGTAAAGAGACGGAGAACAGTGAGATAATGTTCTCATGGTGGGAAGACTGAGCACAATCCAGGCCCACAGATCTCTGTTCCTTTTAGAAACGACATGTGTTCCAACATTTTAGTGTTGCTCAGAGAATTCTTGAAGGATTGGTATCTTTTTTTATAACATCCTGTCCAACCATGGTATGTGCTATTTAGGTAGTATATTCAAAAACACTGCTATTCCGGCACCTTAGTTCACCACTATAGATCTCGCCAAGCTTGAGAATGCTTGCCTGAAAAAAAATTCACTGAACATAGTAGGATACTGAAAATATTACTGTAAAAGTACCCATGCCTACCGTGCAGACTCTCCCTACCTCTCCAAAAAACCTTTATTAACAGCCGCAGTTTGTGTGAATTGTCTCAGTGTAATCAGGTACACCACATTTGGGCCTGTTTTCATTGTTTCATGGGCCACCACTGCCTAGAACAAAGGTGGCATGATGAACATCTCCTACAATAATATTCGGCAAGTTCCCAACAAATACATTTTACCAACTGGCTGCTGGACTGCTACTGATAAAATATTCTGAGTGGAGGGGCTTGTGAAGAAATACATGTATAAATTTTATTTTAGAATATTCAGAAAATCATCTCATGCCTTAGTTTGAGAATCACTGACCCATAAATTGTGACTGGGAAGCTTGAAATTTTGTCACTCATACAATGCCTCTGCAAAGCCTGAAAAAGATCCGTCAAATATTTTTTGAGTTATTGCCTTAATGAGCAAGTGTCTGTGGCGGTGAACCAATGACAAAACCACATGTGTTCCCTGTCTGGGGTATAAAATTATGATGTATTCAATTATTATTTACAGATACAACAAAAAGAGATAATTTACCCAAATACTTTTTCAATGTACACCACCTGCGCAAAAGAAAACAGGCCATTAATCCTTTAAAATTGTTACATTTAATTCTATAAAATAATGCAGTTGCTTAAATTATATGTGTAAAAATTCATATAATGACATTTAGCACATTCATATTTTTGAGAAAGTGACCCTTAAATGAGCTGGCCATATGTAAAAACACTGCAATGAGTTTTTCAGTCATTCTTGATTACAGAATTCGGGTGTGTTGTGCACAAAAGTTCCCTCTTCCTCTAAGTTATTTGTCACTCCAGCTTCTATTTTTACCTACAGTGCTTGGTGTCCGGTCTCCCTCTGTGTGTCCTTCTGCCAGAATGTCTGGGAGACATGCCTTTATCTTAGATCCCTACAGATGTTATGCCAAATGATGAATTGTAGTAAGTTGTGTTCGTAATTGATGTACAGCATTTGCAAAGGGGAATTTAAGGACAAATATGGAGCTTTTGTGAGGATGGATCCCGAGGGCTCTCTGAAGTCACACCCCCTTTGCCCAGTCACAATCACTGGAGTACTAATAGCTGCATATCATTCCAATTACTGACAGCTGTGCTCAGCTGCATATCCAGCTCCGTCTCCCTTCCAAGAGTCTGTTACTGCAGGTCATTGGACCACTTAAGATCTTACGGCGGATCAACATGGTAACCTCCACCTCGACTTGCCAGGACAGTATTGCATCGCACCAGTATCTCATGTCTAGTTGATACAGCCGGTCTAGTACAGTCCCCTGCATCCCAGACTGACAAGCCCATGCCTCTCCCTCCGTTTGAGATTGACGGTGCCCTGGCATACACAGTCCATGCACTCTTGGAGTGGCTCTTGCCCTCCAGTTGTTGTGGGAGTCATTTGTAATACCTTATCGATTATGAGGGCAACGGCCTCGAGGAACATTGCTGAGTCCCTGCTGCTGATATCCTCCACCCAACGCTAATGGCGGAATTCCACCAAGTGCACTCGGACTGCCCTGACGCCACGCCCTCCAAGGTTGTTCTTCAAACTGTCAGTTTCAGGCTTCTGGATAACCCATGGAGGTGGGGGCACTGTGAGGATAGACTCGAGCACTCTCCACAGGCATGCTCTCTTGCCTGGTCGCTAATACTAGAGTACTAACAGCTGCACCTCATTACAATTACTCAATACATTTACATGCACAGCTAAGTTGAGCTACAGTTATAGCTCAACTACACCATTTAATCAGACTACTGTCTTTGTCCCAGTATACATGCATGGCAGGGGAATCGATTTATTGACCTGAGTTCACTATGATAGGTGGCGATATGGCTCCTTTCAGCTTGTTAGTATTGGGCTCTTTCTGGTTGACCTATTATGACACAGATGTAATAAAATATAACATTAATAATAATGGATGTGTGGACAAATGAAGTGACACAAGCTTTAATTGCAATCTAGTCAGAAAGACAGATACAACAAGATTAGGATAGCATAACAAGAAATATGGTATTTTGTATAATATAATATGACAGCACGGTATTGAAAAATTTTCAGATAATCCAATGTGACTTTGTTGTAAAATATATTGGGCATTTATGACACAAAAAAGGAATTCAACATAAATTTCCCATGCGTGTAGGAGTGATTTAAACGGCAAGGATGAAAATTATTATGATTGTCTCGGAGAACGCATGCAGTGCTCATGCAAAAGCAGTGGAGGTAGACTTTAAACTGATTTTTAAACATGAATAGATAATCTTGAAAAGGAATAATCATTAAAACTGCAAAACTTTGAACGAGACTTAAATTCCCTGCTCTATAATATGTACTAAACTGAAGGTAAGAAAAAGCTTAATCTATATCTGGCTGATTAACAATGTAAGACTTGGATGTGCATAATATGCGATGTTGGTATTAATATTGCACATTGTCCATTCCTACTACAGCCATTTTTCAAATTCAGTATAAAATACCCCGCTTCGCGTTGTGATGTCATTTGGTGCTGGTACCATTTTTTATGCCAGTGGAACACCAACACCTTGAAGTACCGTAATTTTGCTACCTTCATGAAGTACACGTGAGATGCATGCTGTTCCTTGTGGGCTATGGTGTTATCCAAAGCCAGTCAACAGTGCTGTATGGTGCCGGAGTGCGCCAGCAATGTGACCTCTAATGCTCCATGCTTCTTCTGTTGCTTCAGAGTCAAATGGGTGGGGGGGATGTGCAGAGCACCTAGGTCAGTTTGAGTCCGACTGAACGTATACATGCAGGAGTAAATCGACTCCCAATCACATTATCTGGATGTCTTGGTCCATCTTCGAGAAATTCGATTTAGTACAGTTTCAGTCAGACTAATGTTTACATGTACTTTATTCGGACTAATGCAGTAATTCAATTTTCTTAGTGTGCATGTAAACGTACTGACTGACTGCTGCACTTCTCTGGATGAGTTAGCCTATACAGCCAGATTTCCCGGTCTGCTATGTGCGAGTAACTGCAGATTTATGCCCAATTACTGAAAGTTATTCTTCCCCGCTTTCTCCAGACTGCTTGCTGTCCCTTTTGTGTAGTTAAGTGCAAGTGTTTCTTCCAGTCCCCAGCCCAGTAAGTAGGCGTCTCCCGATTCCCTTTTGAGTATGATTGTTTGTACTGATATCCCTGCATTATAATTGTATAATTCTGTCTGAAATGCTCTGTTAGAGCTTTAAGCCTCTCCAGTGAACCCAGTACACTCTAATTGGTCAGCTTTCTGTACATGATCTGCACCTGTCTAGCAGTCTGTAGACAAATCCTAGCAGGTAGGTGGCCAATAAGGATTGTGTTGTGAGATAACCTGACAATGTCACAGAAGTAAGGGCTGGAATTCCATCAAGGTGTTTCAGACAGATTAGAGAAGAGTGGCTTCTATGTTGAGAGTTACTCCCTTTGGCAGGTACTCTGGGCCTTAAGACTTTGCAGACTGTTTACATGCACATAAAGCTATACAACACACAAAAGGAAACGGAAAAACTGGAAAAGTACAATAGGTCCCTGTTAATGCAATTAGAATCACCAGATCTAAGCCTGTTCTCTTATGTCACCATTGAATTGGACTACTGCTAAATTCCCCCACAGTAAATTTAGCCAAGCTTTTTTTTTTGGGGGGGGGGGGGGGGTCGACAAAAAATTTAACCAAAATAAAAAAACCCACAAAAAAAAAAAAAAAATTATTAAAATTTAATATTAAAAATAATA
>JAODKC010000087.1:482692-512150 GCA_026777985.1 Mormyrops attenuatus
CCCCCCCCCCCCCCCCCCCCCCCCCCACCCCCCCCCCCCCCCCCCCCCCCCCCCCCCCCCCCCCCCCCCCACAATCATTTTCACCAAATGAAAATACCCCACTATAACAGAAATACTATTATTACAATGTAATATTACTATTATTACAATGAAATCATGTAATGACATGTCAGCAGTATCATTACTGCATCATCTCACTGTGGGCAGTGGTGGTTTAATGGTTAGGGAAGTGCACGTGTAATTGAAAAATTGCAGGTTCAAATCCCAGACCAGTAAGGCACTACTGAAGTACCCTGAGCAAGGTACTACCCCCAAGCACTGCTCCCCATGCGCTGAATTACCTGTCCCCTCCTAAGTCACATATAGGTTAAATGCAGAGACATTTTGTTGTTGTGCACTGTGTTTCAACAATGACAATTAATCACTAAGTTCAAAAAATCTTTTAATTCTAAAGATCAACAAGCAAAATAAAGTAATTATTGGTGAGCAGTATGTGGCTCAGTGGGCTAAGCCCCTGTACCTGTAATCCGAAGGTTACTGGACCAAGCCTGATCTTAGCACATTTGTGGATCCTTCAGCAAGGCCCTTAACCCCCAACTCCATGGATGCCACAATACGTGGCTGCCTTTCACAGCGAATGCATACCGCTTTAAGCGCCCCACTTGGTGCTGCATTGGGAGTTATTTCATATTATTCTTTTAGACATTGAACATCCCTAATTGGTATCGACATCAGTAAATACTACAAAGTGAGCATCAGTACTTGTATTTAATCTGAAAAAAATGGTTTTGGTGCATCCATATTACAGTTCTTTCTTTTATAGTGGATGTTTATTCAGAAGAACATCCAGTCTATCTAGAGAACAGGCTAGTTTGAGCTAAAGGGCACTGGGCTTATAAATCAACTAATAACTGTATTCTTTGGATGAAGAGGTGCTGTATGGCTCATGAACTAGATTAAACTTTTAGATAGATCACCCCAAAATTCAACCAGTGATAGCAAAAAATGTTTTGACACTTGACTGTTCAAACAACAACTCAAAATCTATTGCAGAGGGATTGTAATGAACTAATTATATTTTGAGACAGATCACCCCAAAATGGAAGCAGGTGCCACATAGTGGCTACAAAGGGAAGGGTGAAAACAGATGACATTTGTGAATGTTAAAAAAGCAAAAAGTATTTGGTCGTTTTCAACCTTAGCAGACATATTGTAAAAATATGCACTATGACCCACATTTTCCATGACATAAAAGTAATAACTATAACAGATACAATAACGGTAGCCCTTGAGTGGCCATGAACAGTTTTTTTTTCTTTCCATGGCCAAGATGCATGAAATTGTGAGCAGAAATTAGTATAACATTCGCAAAAAACACTAAACTGAGCTCACAAAATCCCTAAAATGTGCACAAGATTAAATTTTTTTGTAACCTCAATTTGCCGTTTCGAGGCCTTGAACTAAAGTTTTAATAATAAAAATTTAATTTAACGTTTGGGTTATTTGTGTTCTTGTTTAAAGAAAACATGAACGCAAAGCCAGAAGCTTGTGCGAAGTGCACAAATGCTAAGGATCTCAAGCCACGTGATCGACCCTCCTTAACTGAGGCAGCGGACTGGTCCCAAAACCATATGTATTCCCCGGGATATATTTTTCAACCATGTCCCTTTAGAGCTGCATACTATTTTGTGCATTGTTAAGATGAGTTTTAGGTGCAAAAAATAAACCAATTAAAAATTATAATATGGAAATTAATGGAGAATTAATTCATGTTTGTTAATTTGTGGAGCAGATTACCCTTGGGCAACAAGAGGTTTCTGTGTTCAATATATCCATTGACTGCATACTAATATAAGAATGAAAGAATGCAGTTTAAATAAAAAATATTAATATCTACTGTTCATTTAGCTGGTGGACTTCTCATCAAATGTCTTTCCATTGTCTAGTACTTTGATGTCCAGTAGTTCTGCAGTGAGCAGTTTATCACCTATGCATATTACTTCCATGGTGTACAAATTCACAAGTTCATTTTTTTTAACAGAGTTAGCTGAGGCAGTGGTTTGCATATGCGATGAAGGTCACTGCACTTCATAATGTCACCAACATAATGGGTTTTGCTCATGCACACATATAATACTGTGACACTGCATATAACATGTCTTACCCTCTGAAATATGTAGATGTTTACCATAATTTTATTACCAAATACTGTGTTGCGCCAAAAAGAATTTGTATCAGGTTTGCAGTTGTAATGTATTATGATACAATGGACAAAAAATAGGTATGAACAATGTTAAGTATCTCTCTGTCTGGGTTGCACGATATTGGAAAAAAATCACATTGTGATATTTGAAATTTTTGCAAGAAATATTGTGATATTTTTAAAACAAGAAAAAGGAGATGAAATGTACCCAAAATAAACTATAGCCCAATAGAATTTATTATCCACCAGTACAGTTGGTAAAATGAGTTGCCGGTGTTGCTGCAATACAAAGCAGATACAAAGCAGTAGAGATGCACCGATCCGATATTCGGATCGGTATCGGTGCCGATCCAGACCTATTTGATGGATCGGGTATCGGCCATGCGTGACCGATCCACGTCCTATACTTACTTATTTAGTTTTTGGCAATCTCTAAAAAGATAGCTCCTATTTCGTGTCAAATCTATTTGCACAACCAATCGCATGACAGCTCTTTCCCATTTTACATGTGTTTTTTGCGGCATTCAAGTGGAACACTAATGCCGCCCTTCAGTCTATTTTGCTACTCAGTGGGTGTGAGTGCAGTGACTTCCGCCTGCTGTGACGTCATGCGCATGCCCTTCGCAGTGCGAGGAGTGTAAGATAAGACGTGACGATCTGGGAGTATTTTATGCTTTTAAGAGAAACCAGTAGCACAGTGATTTGCAATCTTTGTAAAATAAAGTTTTCAGAGGTGGGAATAGCGTTTAATGGACAATCCCACTTAACAAAGGGCATGCAACCATTGCGAGGCAAAAAAGTAATGGATGATTTGGGAGTTGTTAACTTGGACTGTTTTGCGAACTCGCTGCAGCTTGTGATACAAGAGGGGCTGCCATCGCAACAAAGTGTAACTGAGCTGGCGCCAATGGGAGAAAAACTGTGTTGCATTTTAAGCATTCGCCACTTGTGTATACTTGCTCTGAAGATATTCATATTGAACTGCAAATGCCTCAAAAACGCTTAAAACAAGATTTACAAACGAGGTGGAACAGTACGTTATGTATGTTTGTAGTAGCCTAATTTAATATTTTTTGGCACACATTTGTTCCATCTGTATTTACTAGATAAAAAAATGTATATATAAAGTATAACAAAGTAAAAAGAGCTCTTGTATCGGAATCTGTATCGGAATTGGCAGCTGTGTATCGGAATTGGATCGGAACTGAAAAAATGTGGATTGGCCCATCCCTACAAAGCAGTGCCGACCAATCACTTGCTCTTGCTCAGTATCATTTCTTTGGAAGTCAAAATATTTCCATACAGCAGAAGATGAACGTCTTTTGGGGACAATTTCTTGTTCTCGTTTCATACACATCTTCTTTTCTGAGATGTTTTTTAAAAACATTAATATATAAAGTTTAACAAAGCAAAAAGAGCTCTTGTATCGGAATCTGTTCAGAATTGGCAGTTGTGTATCAGAATCGGATCGGAACTGAAAAAATGTGGATTGGCCCATCCCTACAAAGCAGTGCCGAATAATCACTTGCTTTTGCTCAATACCATCTCTTTGGAGGCCAAAATATTTCCATACAGCAGAAGATGAACGTCTTTTGGGGACAAAAGTGTCCAGGAAAGGTTTAAGGAAAAAGAAAAGGAGTTCAAGGTGTTGACTTAACTTCCAAATCTCAGTCTGATTAAGTGCCTATAGGACAATGGAACCAATCGATCCATGGAGGCCCAACTCACGATTTGCTGCTTGCTTGCATCTTGGTGCCAGATACCACAGGACACATATCTTGTGAAGTTCATGAGCTCTATTTTGACTATTTTGACCAGCGCAAGTCTTAAAAAAGATTGTACTATTCTCTTGATTATTCAAAGGTGTGTTTTGGGTGTAACCTGCCATAAACCAATTGGAATGACGCTTCACCTGACCTTTAAAAGGCAGCGCCGCATGATCTATTGTGGATTGCTATCTTACCAGCATGCTTGCCTGGCAAACCAGATCGGTTTTTGTCTGAGGAAATAGACTTCTGTGAGGTGAAAGGGCACAAGCACATCATCTACAGGAGCACCACTGTTCCACCTAAGCCGTTCAAGGTGAAGCAGGCATGGGATGAGGTAGCAGTGAGTGCGTCTCATTTTCTGGCAGTAACGGGAACTTAATTGTGCTTGTGTGTTTTTTATTTTCATTTTGGATCTGCCGATCGCAATCTTTGTTAAAAAAAAACACAACCTAGACTTTTTAAGGTATTATAAAATGTTCAAATAAAACGCAATAAGGCTGTTCTGCTTTGGTAATCGGGTAGCCGCTGAAGGCAGGGATGTTGTTGGACCAATCAGCAGCTAGCGAAACTGGCTTTTGGGACATGTAATGTAACGTCTCTGATGTGAAAGGAGCCTGTTCTATTACAGGAGGTAGAGAGATATTGTCCAGAGAGACTCAGGCTCCACTATGCACAGCACCAGTTCAGGGGTAAACTCCTGGAGAGCAGCTTGATTCTATCCCACTATAAAGGTTTCCTGGGCGAGAGGTGCTGGGCAGGTATGGGTATTCTCATAGCCCCCTGGTTCAGTGCCAGTACGTAGGAGTGAGGGAAGAATGGAGCAGGACTGGTACAGCGTCAGCAATTATGTGGGCATTGTACCGATCTGCTGTGGTGAAAACAGAGTAGAGCTGGAAGGCAATGGTATCGATTTCCTGGTCGATTTACATAGCTACCCTCACCTATGGTCATAAGCTTTGGGTAGTGATTGAAAGAATGAGACTGTGGATACAAGTGGCAGAAATGAGCTTCTTTCACAGAGTGTCTGGGCCTTAGACATAGAATGAGTAGGACATTTGGGTGGGACTCAATGTAGAGCCACTGCTCCTCTGCATAGAAAGAAGCCAGGTCATTCAGGCATCTGTCTAGGATGCCTCCTGGTTGCCTCTCTTGGGAGTTGCTTTGGGCTTGTCTAACTGGGAGGAGACCCCAGGGCAGACCCAGGATAAGCTGGAGAGGTAATATCCCTCAGCTGCTCTGGGTACACTTTGGTATCCCCCCAGAGGAGCTAGAGGAGGTGGCTTGGGAGATGGAGGTCTGGTCATCCCTGCTCAGACTGCTGCCCCTGTGACCCAGACCCAGATGTGTGGTAGAAAATGGATGGGTGGATGGTAATTGTATTGTTGCTTTTTATTCATTGTGAGGTGACCTGAAAGGTGCCTTTAAATTAAATGTATTATTAATCATTATTATTACTATTGTTAATCATAAAGCCCCTTTATTTAGCAGTATGAAATCTTTATCGACTCAGACATATAAATGGCAATGGCAAGAAATACATGTAAACAAATAAACAAAGCTGGTTTCTGATGCTATGCAAAAAAGAAAAATAAGCCCATTTCAGATCCTTAGCAGTAAACAAAATACTAAAGATGAGGGCCTTTGAGAATAACTTGCAGGCAATGGTCATAATTAAAATAATTTCACATAATGAAAATGACAACTGGGACAGACCATAATAATAAAACACATTGCGTATATATACATATATATATATATATCTCCTAAAAGCTCAGAGTGGAGTTTTTTGTTTGCAACTTCATTTTAATGGGCTGCTTTTGTGTTGCTCCAGGGCCTAATAACATTTTCATCAGCGAAACAGGGGAAACTGGAACAAGGGAAGAACCTACAAATTGAGTGATTTTTCCAAACCACTTCTTAGAGAAATGACAATAAAGACAACCACCCCAATTCAGTGACTGGGAGATGACCTCTGTCACAACCTTGTCATAGCTGAGGAAGGTGAAGAGAAGCCATTAAAATCATAATTGCAGAAGTTAGACTCTATCAGTAATATTTCCACTGGTCTTGATAGAGAGGACAAAAAGGCAGGCCACGACAGAACAGAAATCCAGAAAGAAGCAGTACATATTAAAGCATTCAAGAGACCCTGCACACAGAAGAAGTCTAAAAGAATTAAGGGACTGTATCTAAAGGCTTTGGACTAATCTAGGCTGGAAAAGTGCTGAAAGCCATTCCATTGATCACAGGTAATGATTAAACACCTGTCAGAGCATGGAGAAGTGAGGAGAGACAGAGATGTTGAGCAAACCTGAGATAGCACTGAGCTACAGAGAGACCGGTTATGGGGATTATTATGATGAAAGTCAACTAGACCAGACCTAGAAAAATCATCTGTGCTGTGACACTGGTAACAAAGGTACAGTAACATAACTGCAAGAACCCCTTCACTTTCAAATGAGTTGTGAAGCCCGAAGTAACAAAACCAGTTCAGACTATGACATATCTATCATAAAATTTTATACTGCCAGAGCGAAGAACTTACTCTGGGTGCAAAGTTAAGTTTTTTTTCTTGTACTATTTTTCCAAATGAATTAAAATGATTTCCTATAGGAGAATCCCTTAGTGTATGATAGATAGTCAGTGATGTGTGTTTTTACCATTAACTCTTTCCATAGCCAGAATCAAACAAGAAAGTCAGGTTATTGATCAAAGGCCTGAATTTTTTTGGTTTTCAGCATGTTTTATGGCTCCTTCATTGTAGAAATACACAACAAACTTTACTTTTCCTCCTCAGGGCCGAATCTGGGACATACCATTTCCTCCAAGTGAGTGTTAGCTTCACTTTCCTCTGTATCTATAAATTTCCAAGCTTCCTTGAGGCTCTAGGTCAAAACTCTATTTCAATTTAAAAGCAGATCTATGAAAATGTCGTTTAGAAAGCACAAAGTAATCCCCCGTGTAATACTGAAATTTCAAATGTTCATTCTCCAACCATTAAGCTTATAAAACAAAAGCAAAAGTAAAGGTCACTGGAAAATGCCTCTGAAAACAGAAATATGCTAATAATGTAACAATGGTCCAGCATCCACAATTATCAACCAAAAAATGTTCTATCACTATGAATAAAAACATCACAAAAAATCTTATGGATGGAATATGGATGAAAATATGGATGTAATCATTGTATCAGACTGCATATAGGTAGCTTATCATCCTCTGCCTTGTAAACTAGAAAGGGTGCTGACAGAACAACAGCAATAAACCCGAGTCCATCGACTTACATCTGTATGGTATTGCCCAGACAGCCCCGTCGCCCCCTCCATCCATCTAATCCTTACTACCCCCACACTCTGCAACCTTTACAATTTCTAGAATTACTGGATGGCTGATCTAGAAATGTGAAAGCAAGTAAATGTGTTTTTACCCAAATGCTCCCAGCCAATCAGGAACACCGAATACCTGGTACAGGTGCACTGGGAGCTGAGAGAAAGCAAAAACGTGGATTGTCCAGGGTTCCCCGAGGACTGGGTTGGGAAACACTGCTCTAAGCAATAGTTGCAACACATAACTTTGAAACTGCTACTTATTTACATGCTAATTTGCACAATTTTTCCTGACCAATGAGATGGTTAACTGTATTTCTTTGTGTACTTAATGTATCTTAATGTCCATATCTTAAAATAACATTTATATTATATTTACAATTTTTACGTCTCAAAATGTATATTCTATTTACTTCTCTTTTGCACTATTACCAACTTTTTCCATGAGAACTGTAACTGACAAACCAATGGCGTGTACAGAGCCCCGGAGTGGTTTTCTTGTGTGTATTTTGTCTAAAATGTGCCCGCAAACACAGAAGCAGGAGTTAAGTACACAAATTAATGGTAGTAATTTTATTTGTTCAAATCTATGTAATAATGTGTAATATGTCTCCCATTCTAAATTCATTCTTCTGTACTTTAATGGACAAAAACTACACTTTGTGGTCATTTAGTTACCTTTTACATAGCAATGTATCTTGTAGTTTATGTATTTGACTTTTAATTCACTAACTATTTATTTAGTGACTTTATTTACTTCAAGACTGTGTGTGGATGGCTTGACTGTCCTTCTGAGACTCCAGTTTCTGCCACATTTTAGTGATTTTGTGAGCTACATTTAGCATTTAGATAGATAGATAGATAGATAGAAAGACTTTATTGTCATTGTACCGAAGTACAACGAAATTTCTTCTGTGCCAAGCCTGAATAAAAGTAATCTATACATGTACACACATATACACACATACATACCTACACACATAATAGATACACTAATACATACATAAAAACTAGCATTTAAAACAACCATGAAATTAAAACATCTCCTACAGTAAATCGTATTGCACAAATTGCCCCATTATTGTATATTTAGTGCAGCTGAATGTAACACAGTGGGGGGCAGTGTTTAGATTTATTCAGCTCAGTTATGGCCCTTGGAAAAAAGCTGTCCTTAAATCTAAAGGTGCAGATTTTAAGAGCTCTGTAACGCCTCCCAGAAGGTAAGGGAGTAAACAGATAATGACAGGGGTGGGTTGCATCTTTCAAGATGTTAATAGCTCTACGGAGGCATCGGGTTCTGAAAATGTCCTCCAGCGAGGGCAGGGTGAGTCCGATGATCCTTTCCGAGGTTCTTATAACCCACTGGAGACTTTTCCGGTCGGACTCTGTGCAGTTTGCATACCATGATGTCAGACAGTATGTTAAAACACTCTGGATGGAACAGCAATAGAAGGCTTTGAGCAGCTCTGCCAACAGATTGTTCTTCTTCAATGTCCGTAAAAAATACAGCCGCTGCTGAGCCTTTGGTAGCATTTTAAACTAAATTTTGCACAAGCAATCACTAACCTATACGATGTTCTTGGGAAGTTTGCAAAGAGATCTATGAAATATATTTATAGCAGATGACTGTGTTCAAGATGGCAGCTGCAGCCTGCCTATTCGCCCTCTGCTGCTCTCTGTCGCTGCACTTTTTAGTGACGGTGATCATGTAATATATCTCAGACTTTGATTTATGAGACAGTCGACATTATTCACTTCATGTTGGGGTGGTCATAATGTTTTGGCTCATTGGTTTATATAAAGTATGTAAGTTTGCTTTTTTTTTGCCTGTATAAACTTGAAACCCTTTTGAAATTCAGGGAAGACTTAAATCTTCCCTTGATTTTTTCCAGTTCAAACATCAATAACACATTAATTTATTTTATGACCCAAGCTAATTAACTTAGCATCTCCATTTCTACCAACCCAGCCTTTCAGTAACTAATCCATACCAATGAAAACAGGGCGAATACACTTGTCTCTTGCTGCCAAGTCCCCATATCACATGGTCCTGACTGTGGTCTTGACATTCTTATACCATTATACCAACAAATGGAACCAGTTTTTCTGCAGGTATTATTGCTTAAAATTATGTAAAATCACTTGTATTGACCTAGGATAGACTTATAACTGAACAATTCAATCTGAAAATAAAATTTACATTTCTAAAAAAAAAAAACCTTAGATATGGTTTGAATGCTTTTCTGGCCACTCTTCCAGGGTGAAATGTATACAGGTCGAGCTGTCCTTCTGTAACCTGACCCCTTGCTTGCTGAGTGATGTCAAAGCCATACGGCTGCCAGACATCATCTCAGATTCAGGCATTCTCATCGACGGCTGCCAGGCTCAATATGAAGCCCTGTAAGAGACAGGCAGGCACTCTTGGGCTGTGCTTCATAGAACAGTAATCTCGCTTTTCTCATCCTTTACAAACTTTCCGGGTTTTGTTCTGACAGCAGCTTAGTGGACAACTTCTACCGATGGCATTTACCAAGTCCAGAAGCCCATGAAGCTAGAAGGGTAGCAGTGTCCTTTGCTGCTTTTGTGTATCCTCAAGGCCGTGAGGGCCATGCATTTTATTAATAAAAATCACATTCTGTTCGCTGTATAACCTCTTCCTGTAGCAGGTCTGTCTGGTACAGTGGTACAGTAATGTTATTGATTGCCATGTCTCATAATGAATGAGTGCAAACTAACAAAATTTTTAAAAAGGTAACTGAAAAATATGTGCAGTAGAACATCCCAAGTTATAAGACATACAAGTAAATTATGTAAACTGTATGCAGAAAATCATATCTTTATAAAGATGCTGTTGTGCCTGCTAGATGTGATACAGATCTTTAGTATTAGTAACCTGTGGGACAGAGTTTAACATAGTCTTACATCTACAAAAGCTTCCCTTCAGCTTCCACCTTTCTCTCATTGAAACAACTGTGAAAAGATGCATCAACTGAAAACTCCCACCAATGGTGGCATGCACTTACAGCCATTTCTAATTGGATAAGTGGAGGCTACTTCACACAACAGAAAGACTGTGGGACGCATTTTTCATGCCAGTCACTCACACTTCAAAACGTACTAAATCAGAACAAAGTCAATTATACCACAGATTAATGATGAGACATTAGTTACATTAAAGACAAAAAATTCAATGAGGTCTGATACTGGGTATGGCTACAGGAAAATTATCTTAGAATAAAACAGTCAAGACTATTTCAGTACAAATAACAGTTCATACTACACACATTAGCCATAACATTAAAACCACTTCCTGGTGAAGTGAATAGGCAAGTGAACTGTCAAGTGAGTCAGTTCTTGATGTTGATGTGTTGGAAGCAGAACAAAATTAACAAGCTTAAGGATCTGAGTGACAATGTTCTGTTGGGAAACATTGGGTCCTGTCATTCATGAAGATGTTACTTTGCTATGTACAACCTACCTAAACATTGTTGCAGACGAAGTACACCCCTTCATGACAACAGTAATCCTCAATGGTACTGGCCTTTTTCAGCAAGATAATGCACACCGCCACACTCCAAAAATTGTTCAGGAATGGTTTCAGGAACATGAAAAATAGTTGAAAAGGTGATGACTTGGCCCCGAATTCTCCAGATCTCAATCCGATCATGCATCTGTGGGATTAGCTGGACAAATAAATCCAATCTATTGAGGCCCCACCTCATAACTTACAGGACTTAAAGGATTTGCTGCTAACATCTTGGTGCCAGAAACCACAGGACAACTTCAGAGGTCTTGTGAAGCCCATGCCTCGACAGGTCAGTGGTGTTTTGGAGGCACAAGAGGAACTTACACAATATTAGTCAGGTGATTTTAATGTTATGGCTGATCGGTGTATGTTCAATGAAAACTGGCAAAAAAATAAAAACCCGCCCCCAATTCTAATGGGCCTGAACCAGTCAAACATCCTATTCATGTGCTAATTCATTACAAGTTTAATAATTTTGCTGTATTCATGGATGACATATTAGTTAAAAAAAAATCTTAAAAATACAGTACACAACGTAGGTGGTCATGTTGAAGCCAAAATGACTTTCCAATTTCTACAGTGTTCCAATTTCTAATATTAAATACAGAAACCTACAGATGATGTCAAAGTCCAGTATCCCTTATATTTTCCTTATATTTTATTGTATAGAGAACTGTGGCAACCTCAAGTCTTACAGAAGCCAAAAAAATGAAACAAAAGAGAGGTCGTAATCTCACTGCATGACTTTGAAGCCTCAACAGAATATTGGTTTGGACAAAGCAGCAAATTTACTGTAGCATTCCACAATTTACAAAAGCCACATCTCTCCCTTAATAATAAATACTAGCAGCAATATCAAGATTTTTACAAACTTACAAGTGATGTTTACGAGTTTAGTATTGTTCATGCTTATAACATCAGTAAAGTACTGTTAGCATATTTAAATCAATATTACCCATGAAATTAGATCCACTTATAAATGTGTGCCTAGAATTTTACAAAACATCTGTCTCGGATAATTCTATGTGATGTATGAACAAATGGTCACCATTAAACCTCTGTATTATAACTGCAAAGGACTTTAATTCCATACCATTTTACCATGCGGTAATCCTAACTAACATTAAAAAGGAACGTGGTCCTCCAGTTTTTTGGTTGTTTGTTCATGGTTAAAACAGTACAGTGGTGGTGTAACACAAACAACGACAGCTCATAGCTCATAACAATGAGCGTTTCTTCCCCTGTGGATTAATGCGCTGAGAATTATGTATGTTAAGAAAATGAAGTGAAAAAAAAGAGAAAAAAATTATCAAAACTATGGATTATGACAGAATCCTGTTCACAGCTTTGATCATGTAAAGCGGGTAAAATCAACCTGTGCTTGTCAGACACACTAGAGAGAGCTGACTGGGAGCCAAGAGCATCCCAAACAGCTCCAAATCCACAGTCATGAACAAAAAACATGAAAACTTGGAGAATATGACTAAGAAAGGCTAGACCAAAAATGACTAAGAAAGGCTAGACCAGAAATGACTAAGAAAGGCTAGGATTAAGATAATTTTTCTCCATCGACTAGGTCAAATGAAGGCACAGACGGAGATTCCTACTCAAATGCTACATTCCCATAGAAAAGCACGTTAATCTCAACATATCGCTGAGGTACACATCACAATGACATTTCAATGGCTGCTAATGAACTGGCCTTAACTCTGCTGGATCTTGGCTATAGCTATCAGTGACACTGGGAACCACTGATGAGAAGAAATAAGAATGATAAAGGACAAATAAATAATATCAGACCTGTGCAAACACACACACTACTGGGCAATGTACTGAGGCCAGTTCACGTAACAGAGGTAAGGTGACACATAACACGTAACAATGAGTATATAATGACACGGTGAATATAGTCAGGTAATGGTCTGTTTGCTGGATTCAGAGCACTGACTTGGGGGTTGATAGACCTGAATAGATCAGTACACTGCATCAGGATGATACATGGAGCCACTGCATATCTAATTATACATATTAAATGTCTTAAAGTCAATGTAAAACTGCACAGGGGTCTTCACATAATGGGTCAAGAATAAGATTTAAACCTAAACAGAGCAAGTAATTTTCAGGACCATATAAAGAGGCATGAAAAAAAAGTTCTGGTCCAGCACAAGCATCCATGCAATTTGGTCAAGTGGCTTGATGCATTCATAGTAATCTCCCCTCCAGAATACAATATACAGCTCCATTACATCCAGGGCATTCCATTCAATAGGGGAAGGCAGTACTATTCATTCCCACATCCGCCGAAAGGAAGCCCACCTGCTCTTTACAAATAACATATGAACTGACACATTATGTATTACACTCTGCTAATGTGTAGTTGGTTAAAATAACATCAATTGTTGCAATTGGGAGGTTTTGGAAACAAAACCTCTTAATTATTGCAGTACATGAAAAGTGAGGAAACAAAGCAATCATAGTCTTAGTGAATATAAAGATGAATGAAAAATGGGAGCATATAATCAAGACAGTCTGACAAAGAGCTTTCAAATAATGCTATGTTCATTCTTAGTGAAAAATAGCACCAAGACCTGAATTTACAGACACCCCAATGTGACGAATATCAGACAAAATTGATCAATTTAGCATATGGCTTTGTCCAAAGTGAGGAAATCCAAGGACAACGTGCGTTCAGAGAACAGGGTCAGCCAGAATCCAGTGCCCCTGGAGCAGTTAAGGTTAATGGATCCAGCTCCCTATCAATTCGCAGCGAAATTTCTAAGGCCCACCGGTGATATGATATGATATGATGTAACTCTCCCAGTCATGTGCATAGAGATGCCTAGCCTACTTAGCTACACACCAGCCCAAAAGAACACTGCATAGCACAGACTCATTAAAAGAGGATGTTACAGAGTATACTGAACAACAGTACAAAGAAGAGAAAAAAAACCCACATTAAACAAAAACAAGAAAGGCTAAAAACAGAAATGAAATGAAACAGCTACAAAAGCCGACATAAATGTCTGATAGGTTAATCAGCAAAATGTTATTTCTTTTTGGAGAATTGTACACTTCAAAAATCAGAAAAATGTTGTTTCCCATTTGTTACAGTTGAGTTATTCTTAAATTCTTACTTATGAGGCTGTTAAAAATATTTTTTTAATGTAATTAGAAGAATTGATTCAGTGAGCTGAAATAAGCTAAAGGAATTTGCTCGATTACTACAATCTGATCCAGGTCTGATTCTTATATTCTTTCATCAACCTACAGAGGATTTTGTACATTAGCATCTGAATGGTGTTGGCACAGCAGCTAATCTGAACCCTCAAGCCTTATCTTTGTAAACAGGTTTGTTTGGCATCCCCTCGGCTCAGTCGCCGTCAGGGGCCACGATTAAGGAAGCCAGAAGCAGAGGCACACATGAGTCCACTGGGGACCCCCAGCTTCACTGCCGAGGGAGTGGCTACTAGCTCCACTCCATTCGCCTTCGGCCCCCGCCATCACGTCTGAGGGATACAGCCCATATGCTGAGGCCATCTGGTAGGTGGGGAAAATAAGCATTCCCAAGCTGCCCAACAGAGACATCCTAAGCCAGGACAGCTCTTACTGAAGCTCACATATGAAGAGGATGAATATGAGGCATTTCTATTAATTCAGTCCTGAACTGTTCTTTTCATTGAGATCTCTATTTACATATCTGACATTTGCTATCTATTACAATTTTCTAATTATGAGCTGACTATTGTTCTTCTTTGACTGTTAATTCTTTACTCCTCCCTACAGGAAATGATCATATCCCTTACAAGCTTTATCTAACTCTGTTGAAAAACTAATACATTTACATGGAAATAGACACTGTATACTAATTCAGGAGTGGAACACATACGTAAATTGTAACGGACTGTGTTCCAGAAAGAAAGAACACTAATATGTTGAGAACGACGGCAAGAATCACTGAATTCTACAAAACAAGTTGCTGAAAAACAGCAAGTGAATCTCTCTATAGAAACAAATTGCCATTAATGCACAGCAAGATAACAGTAAGTTGAATAACCCCATAAAATGTTTAATTAAAGCAGGAGCATTGGTTTAAGTTAATTTGCTTATGGCCTACAGATTCCAGTCTTTCCACAGTTTTGTTTTCAGTTGCTTTGGGACATTTCTCAGATCAGAAATAAAATTCTCATAACACCTTGTACAACTTCCACATCATCAAGTCACTTGTGCGCATCATGAATGCAAAGTCATTCTTTTGATCAAATAGCAAATGCTTTGGCACAGTCATGCAAATGATTATGCACAATCATCTGCTGATTCCTCAGTTGAATAGTCTTACCCCAAAACATCCAGGCATCAGTTCATTGTATAAGTCATTACATGCAAAAGGGTTGAAGCAGGTGTCATAATCGGTCAAGCATATTCTCTATACATCTCTGTAACAGTTTTTTTTTAAATAAATGTCTCCTGAACTGATAGCTGTCAGCTGAATCTTGACTTTCACCAACAGAGGGGAATGTTTGAAGTGTTAGATCAACCAATGATCAACTAGTTCTTTAAAATATCTCAGAGGTGCATCTCATGAGCCTTCAGTTGGAAGCATATATTGACAGAGCGCAGTACAGTGTTACAGTTTGACAATGGAAGAACAAGGTAAACAGCTGGTAAGAAGAAGAGGAGTAAGGCTGCTTGGTGGAACGGTAGGGAAGCAAAACAGAGGAAGTGGTAGAAGAGGCCAAGAACAGAAGCATGTTCCTGATTAAATTCCTGTCCTAAATAATGGCCTTACAATGGCAGGTCGAAGGGTGCAGCCAAATTTTGGGAGAACAACCGTGTCCTCAATCATTCAAATGTTTCATAGAGACAACAGGTATGTAATCCAACAATGTGCACTGTACTCTAATATTATATCTTTACTGCAATGCTTCATATTACAGTATTCCAATGCATTTTATAGTATATAGTAAATTTACTTTATACAGTTACATACTGTGCATATGCTATAGCACACACATATGTATTCATACTTACAGTGTGTGTGTATACACACACACAAATTGTATATATGTGTACAAATGTGTTTCTGTGTGTGTTACAGTATATGTAATTTTGTATTGTTGAAACTGATACATACCATTGAGTAAAAGTACAACCTTGGACATTTTTATGCAGTGTTATCAAAGGCTTAGCCATAGTTCACATTGCAGAATTCTTACAGAGTGCACTGTTATATTGACAGCATGGCTGAGCATTTTGACCATCCTGTCCGTGAAGACAAGGTCATTCTGATGGCACCGACAAGTTCATTGACATATATACTTTTGAGGGATGAACTAAGGATTTTGAGAAGGTTATCAGCTTTTGCAGGTAATCGATTGTGTGGTATCGTTTGTACAAATAGTTTCTAGAAATGCACTGTTTTGCAAATGTTAAGGATGATTCGAGACACGTACCGAAGCAAGTGAGAAAAACTGTTAAAAATATGATACAAAAAATGTACTGAATATACGTAGTATGTGCAGGAAAGCCACACTAGGAAAGGTACTACAAAGCAATCAACAGCAGCTCAGCAAGTGTAGCCTGTCCAACTTGCCATTCATGAAAGAATTTAGAGGATTATTATAATCATACTCCTCATGTGCGCATACAACTCAGCGAGGTCTCTTTGCAGCCTGGTCTAAAATAGCCCTGTGCATGAGAGGTCAAAGGAAAGGTTTAGCAGCATGAGGTCTTGCTAGTGTATCTGCTGGCAAGGTCACCCATCCAAATTTCCCACTGAGACAGAGGGAGGGGGTGCCTCCCCCCAGCCACTGGCATGGAGACTGGGCTCTGTGGCTTCATAGGAAGGGGAGGAGACAGGTAATGCTTTGGTTTAGCATTTGAGCCATGGACACACCGGGAAAAAACTGGTGTTGATAATCTGGTTATCTTAATATATCTATTCCAGTTGTTTGTGAAACAGCAATGCCATCTTAAAAAGCCTTTGAACAGATGTAACCTATTCATAACACTCCACCTCTAGACTAGCCTATTCCTTGGCGTTCATAAGAGAGACCAGAGCTTCTTCCACCACCTTCCTGCACAGTACTAATCCTACACTTAAATGATGCTGAGGATCAGTAACTCCCCTCCTTTGACCCAGGAAGCTTCACATAGGCTCATTAATACAGCTGTACACAAATACATCGTGTCCCTCATCTAACATGGTTGCACCAACTCAAGAAGTGCAGAAACATTGAGGGATCTTCAGTTCATTAGTTTGCGTCTGACATTTAGAGATGCGAGTGGATACTGAACAGATTCTGCAGCACAACATTAATATTTAATCAAAGCACATATGTAAATATCTACATGCAAGTCTATATAAAGGGGGAAGGTTCACATCCCAGTAAGAACATTTCATTCTTATCTCAATTAAGCCATGTGGAACTGAACTGATTAAGGAAAAAATCGCACTAGATTTATGTAACCATAATGCTGACGTCAGAAAACAGTTACATTACTCTCATTGATATTGCCCTTTCCCATTGTACCATGCATGATAATAGACAGATTTCATTGTGCCATGCATAACAGATAGATAGATAGATAGATAGATAGATCTGATTGCGTAATACATGGGATGGATGGAAACTCTAATCCTTACATTTCACGAAGACACTTAATTGAACGATTACACTGACATGATCCTTTTGCACAACAAAATAACATATCAAAAAAGTAACATTCTTATTTACACTGGATTAGGTACAATCAAAAAGAACAATTATTACAAATCAAAGTGTTTTAACTCTTGGCTTTTATTGCCCACAGTTACACAAGTAATACTGACAAACTAGTGACTGTATCTTGCCTGATGGCTGGACTCACATTTTGAATGGTTAAACATGATTAATTGCTTGTTTCATATATATACATTTCAGAGTGAAGCTTGGGGTCCAAGTGAACAGTAAATGCATTTATCCAGCAACCCTGAAGCACTTCATGTGGTAAATTTCATTACACTGAAACAGACATACACAAGAAAAGCAGGGACATCATCATAGCGGGAAAGCACATCTGTTCTAAGAGTTTTCACTCTCACCGTGTCACCTACATGTAAATGTCAGCTCTTGTCAACCCAAGAATTCAGTCTCATTAATTCAGCCTTCTCAGAATCACATGGTTTATTCTCACTGTAAGATGCACGGCATCATTGATCAAACTGATTATGTTGCCACTTTCATTTTTTATACGCAAGGGAGGCAACCCCCACATCTCTGAGTCCACAAAAATAAAAATTGCTGGGAGGTGGTGATCATGGGGCCTGAAACCATGGGACAAATTGTATCCCATATTGGTTCGCACTGGACACAACACTTTGGGTGACTGCGCAATTCATGGTACAGTCCTCACATTGCCCAATAGACTGAATTGCACGACTCCACTGACATGTACCTTTTGTTACACAGTCATGTAACCATATCTTTTTGGGGACCGCTCATTCATTTGTATGGGAAATATGCTAATGCTAACTTTGACAACTTTAACCCCTACCCAGCCCTAACCATAACCATAAGTAACCAAACAAAATACAAGAGTTGTTGCATTTTTAGTTTTTTCATTGCAGTCATGGATTTTTATAAAATAGACTTTTCCAGGAAACTGGTCCCCATAAGGTAAAAAAAATGGGTATTCATCATGTTGTGGGGACATTTGGTCCCCACAAGGTAAGGTATACCTGAAGTACACACACACACACACACACACACACACACACACACAGACTAACATTTTTATTTACAGTACATACACGAGATTAGCTGCAGTCAGCAAGGGGTGCTTCCCAAAAGCAGAGCTGGAATCATACAACTGAATGGTTCCAACTATGTAAGTTGCTCACGGGAGACTTTGGGAAACGTACCTAGGAACTGTATTTACAAATCAAAGTATTTTTTAACGTTTGACTCTTGCGCTTATATCTTACCAATTCCTTGCCCACAAAACAAGTGATATTGGCAAACAAGCCCCGTTCTGAATGAATAAACTATGGTTCATCACTCTCTTTTTCAGAGTTACTCAGACACATAGATTTTTGTTTTATTAGTACTTTTTTTTAATGACCAGAGAGTAGCAAAACATTGTTTCATTGTACTGAATGTATAATGAAAACAAAGTTTGATTAATTCATTCATTCATTCATTTATATATAGCAAGTTGAGAACAAAGCTTGGGATGCGAGTACCCAGTAAAGCCATTTATCCAGCAACCCTGTAGCATTTCATGTAATAAATTTCACCAAATGAAAATACTACAGTCTAGAGAAAATATTATTACAAACCTACTTTGCACAATGTCCCCACCTTTCCAAAAAACAAGACACCATTAAAGTCCCACAATAAATTTCACTGGGTTCGGTTATCTGAGCTGGTCTTCTCTTTGATATCACTATGCAGTGTTACTTCAATTTTGCTGTGATTTGTCTCAAAATTTGGTCAAGTCCAGAAAAACCTTCCAACATGTCAGCAAAGGTTGAAAAAGATCTTTCAAATACCTTTTTAGTTATCACGATAACAGGATCAAATATCTGAAACCCCCATTACTGTGTGGTGCTGCTTCAGTTTTGGGGAGACATTCGATCACTTCCAGTTTTTTAGCCCCATACTTTGTCCAGATAGTTTGAAAAATATCTTTATATTCATTTGGGAATTATTGTGTTCGTAAGACCACGAGTCTTCTACAGCTGCCGTTTCCTTACTTTGGTGCCACATAGCACTGCTGCTTCAATTTGGGGCAGTTTGTCTGAAAATGAAACCAGGTATCTTCAACCATTTAGCATTTTTGTGAAACAGCAATAAGATCCATCTAATACTTTTTCACTTTTCACATTAACCAGGTCAAATGCCGTCGCCGTTGCTTTCGCCCTTTCTTTTGTTGCCACTAAGCAACATCGCTTCTACTTTGGGGTGATCTGTCTCAAAATTTAGTAATTTCCAGTTCAGTACCCATGCAATGCCTTTACAAAGTTTAAACCTGTGTCTAATATGAGCATGTACGTGAGGTATTAAAGGGTTTATCTAATCTTAAAACAAATCACATTACATTTTTTTTCCAGAAATTTTTAAATGAGAGAAGTGGTATTATTGATAGGTCACTATCTGTTGTATTTAAAAATGTTAGATACGAAAGAAAAAGAATGAATGAATGAATGTTACAAGAAACCACAGCCATTTCTCTAAGACAATAACACTTGAAAGCTATGATTCAAGTAGCAAGAAATCTTGGGAAAACGACATATTAAGGAAGAGGGAACATGGATGTCTAAAAGGCAAATCTTGCCATAACTTACTGGAACATTTTCACCTGTTTAAGTATACAACACACAAAAAAGATTCTGTGATGTATTACAAGCTTGAGGTCAACACATACTTTGTAGATGACTCAAAATATGGAAGTAGTGCAGACAGATAGCATGAACTAAAAGTAAATACAACCAATTACTTTCCAAATTTAAACATAAACACAAAGTAATTTATTCAGAAAGGAAGAATGTAGATGCAATGGGGAATACAGATATACAGAGATAATGCTCTCTTAGGAGCATTTCAGCATTTACAAAGCTGCCTGCGTACCATTACTATATGCAGTAACAAAGGCTTCTCAAATATAGATGTATATTTTCAGGTGTATCTGTGACTGCACTGAATTCCAAGGAAGTAATGCTGAGGCCTAAAAAACTGCAACACCTAACATGACACAGTGTATAGCATCCCACTTTAAAAAGAGAAAGTTCAGAAAAAGAGCAACGTGAATGGTTCTTGCTATTTAAAGGTTGTGAAAAGGACTGATTAAAAGCATTATAATCTGTTTAGTCTCAGTTAAAGAGAGGCAAGTAAGTGGGGACGATCCAAGTATGCAGAATCTTGAAGATAATAAACAAGGCTGACCTTGATGATTACTTTATTCGTGTTGATTCAAGAGCAAAGGTTCACAAGCTGAAACAAGTCCAAGCGGATTTGGATTATAATGCCAAGGCTCTTTTTATATGAAGCATGCAACTATGAAACGCAATAGGTTAAATGTGCTATTCTTTTTCGCTATAGTACCTACATTGTTATTATGAGTTCGTTGTGCTGCTATGTTTGACAGCTACTTTCAAATAACTGATTTGACGCACTATGTATGTGCACTCAACGACCTACAATTCGAAAACCTAGAGAATAACAGGACAGTTGTTGTCCTTGCCAGAGGACAACTTCATCTCTGAAGATGTCAGCGGGTCAATTGCTCTTTCTGGTACATGCTAATAGACAAATAGCACATGTATAGCTGTACTCCTTAACATTATTAACTATTATGACATTAAATTGGGGGGTGGCTTCACTTTAACAAAGAGCCTATACATCCACTCATCCATACATTCTCCACTGCTTTTCCATTTCCGGGTCATGGGTTCTGCAGTCTGACAGAGCCACGTGCTAAACACAAAGCCACATGAACATCCACTGTAAAATTTGATTTTTGAACACTTCTTTGAATCTAATAGCTTTGAGATATTGCCGTGTTTTGAGATGAGGTGTTGTTTAATCTTAGCCTAAATGCCAAGGCACTAGACAGCCCATTATAATATAAAACCACTCAAAAAACAGGCTAAAAAGAGTATCATAAACTGTTATTGCATCAGATTTTTTTGCACCAGCTAAAATTAAAATCAGCATATTCAGTTCATGCACATATAGTATATTTGTTCTTCGAATGCAAAAAAATTATATATAGAGAGAAGATGGGTTCTATAATCACCAAATAGCCAGAAAGTTGGATGTTTTTAAGCATGGAGTGATCTACTATTTACAGAGAAAAAGGCTGACAGGAAGCAACAGTGACCAGAAATGGTCTGGAGCAGGGAAAGTGACATCAAAGGCTGAAGAGCAACACTTAGTGACATGCAAAAGAAACTGGAAGGTGACTGTAATGGTCAGAGGGCTGCGATTAATATGAACAAAGGAAAACCGGTATCTCTTAATAAAGTCAAGCAAAGACTGAGAGCCGCTAGACTGCATGACTGAGTTGCTGCCAGAAAAGCTTTACTTCATGGTGTTAACAAGAATTAAAGAACTATAGGCTAAACAACACAAACACTGGAGTATTCAGGACAGGCAGCGGGTCTGGTGGATGGACAAAAAGTCCATCCATGGGACTAGTTGGACCAAGAAGTTGAAATGCGGTTCTAGGAAATCAAACAGAACTGTTTGCAAGCTAGAAAAGGTGCTGGGAGGGTTTGGACACAAGTTATTTCCAAAAATTGCTGGAAAGGATGATGTGAATCTGTGCTGCTGTGATAAAGGCAAGGCGTGTTTATTCTGGTGAAACTTGTACTTAGGCACTCGCATTCCTTAAATTGCACTTAAAATGCACATTTAATTGTTACAATACACTTCAAAACCAGTCAGTTACACAGTCAGTTGCATTTGTTTGAAGTATTTCTAATATTTTTTTGTAATAAACGTTGTATATTGTTTATTTTTTAAAAATCGAAGGGTGGGCCTAAACTTCTGGCCTGTAGTGTGTGTGTGTGTGTGTGTGTGTGTGTATATATATATATATCCACAGTGGAAACAGAAAGTCTTGGGATGCTTAAATACAGTGTATCTCGTGTGCGTGTGTGTGTGCGCGCGCGTGTGTGGATTAGCTTTATGTTACATTGTGGGGACCAAATGTCCCCCACAATGTAATAATCTGTTATTTTGACATTGTGGGGAACATTTTTCAGGTCCTCACAAAGTTCTGTACATGCAATCAAAAAACTAAAAATGCCAAAAGTCAGGTATTTTGTTTGGTTATTATGGTTAAGGTTAGGGCTGGGTAGGGGTTAAGGTCATCATGTTGGGATTAGAGTAATGGCTAGAAAGGGCACAACTAACAATTGAACAGAGGGCTGAAATTGAAATTTTGAGTGAAGAAAGGTTCTTTCATTACCAAATAGCCAGAAAGTTGGATGTTTCTAAGCATGGAGTAATCTACTGTTTACAGAGAAAAAGGCCACACACATACAGATGCCATTGTGATTTCCTTATGTGATGAAATGTTACTGCTACCTAGATTGCTTTTGACTGTACACACAAGCTGTGGTTAGCTGGCAAAATAAATGCCCTAGAGGCTCAGTGGGGTTTACATAATACCAGCCTAACAAAACATATACTTATTATCAGGATAGACTAATTAAGATGAGCATGCAAACAAATAGCAAAGAAGCTGACAGCCCCCTCACCCCAATCGAATCACTACTCCTCCCACATCTCCCAGCCTATATCTCTGGTCCCCAATACAGTAGGCTTGGGCGATTCCTTTTTTTTACCCCCATATTGTCCATATGTGGGGGACTATTGCCGGGTACTGACATGGATCTGCGCCTGTTCTTTAATGTGCTGACTAGGACTAGGGGTAAGTAACATTACCCCACAATAAATTTTGCCAAGCATGGGGGGAGGGGGGTTGGGGGGGTTCAACACAGCCTACAAAATAAATATATGATTCAACTTCTTAGTTTATATAACCTAAGCTGACTGTTTCTCGAGCTGGTTTGCATGCCTCCAAATAAAATTAGTGAGAAAATTTTCAAAGAACATTTTGGACAAGCACCTCACCGCAGCGCAATCCCCAGTGAAGCAGTTTAATGATAAATCAAAAGTAATAGTATAGTGGAGAAAATGTTACAATAAAACTAAACATCATTAGCTAACCCATTTCAAATATCTCTTTGGGGGACTGGGGAGGACATAAGACAAGCTGAGTTGGCAGTATTACTGTACCAAGCATAAAGTGCCAGAGAATAAACTACAGTCCCCCATAAAAGAAGTTGGCCAGTATTGTGTTGGAGTGGAATCCAAATCTGACCTGCAATTTATCAAAGAAGACCCTTTTCTTTGCTATCACTATGTGCTGGGCCGAGTTATCTCAAAATTTAACAATTTGATACAGTTACAATACAGTTTGTTACCCAGACAGTAAGTCTACAAAGTTTGAAAAAGATCCATTAAATACTTTTTGAGGTAACATGTTAACAAGAAAGTTTCTGCAGCTGTGCCATACTAGTTGTAAAGCCATATGTGTTCCCTGTCCAGGGAGTACAATCAGGGTCTGAAATATAAGTTTTTATTATTATTTATCAAAAAATATGAGTTTAAAATTTCACTCATATCATGCACTCTGGATTTATTTGAAGATAAATGACAACATTACTAGTAGTAATGGGCCATAATGGCCAATGAAAGGGGTTTTGATGGAGAAATGGTCCACTCATGACCTGAAAGAATCCTTCCTTCTGAGATATGATGAAAATTAATGTGGAAGAAATTGTCTGGATAAACATACAAAATAAGTAACAGTACACAGCCTAGCCCATTTATTACACTGGGAGTCATCTTTACCCTAACCCCACTGCCAAAACTGCTGAGTTTTACTAGATTTTCAGTCACATGCCACCAGTCTTGAAACTAAAGTACAAACATTAAAATCTCAGTCTATAGGAGTACATTGTTCAGCTCAGCTAAATGTAGATTTTAATTAAAACTTGCCATGTTAAGTTGTAAGTATGAAGTAATTTGGGGCTATGGTACTTTAATTTAAACATTTACACTTCATCTGAGATGCACTGCTTTAATTTGAGATGTGGCAGCTCCATTTTAATTTTAACAGAGGAGCTTTCATTTAAGAGAGAGATTGTATAATTTATAAATTGCTCATACTGGCAATAATGGAGCTCAGTTACTGTAGTGGCGAAGCCAATCCAAAGGGTCTTCAGCAGGCACTGAGATGTTTTTACACTCATTTTTAGGAGTTAATGTACAGACAATGGTGTTCATACTTCCTATGAAGGGCAACAAACTGGCTGCAAAAAGTCAAGCTGCAAATGGTAGTGCCAATAATACAGTATAATTTGAAAATCCATATATTTTTTTGAGCAGTCACTTTGCTTTCTATTCACATAAACTGTACTGTAGCAACAGTATAATCACAAATAGAATTAGTTTCAGTTTTTTTTTTTTTTGCTTTAGCATAACATACACTGAGACTGCACTTGATAAACTCACAACAATTTACATACATAAAAGATTGGTAGGAAAGGTAAAAAGACTGACCCCCCCAATGACAAACAAGAAAGAAGTACTTGTTCTACAGGTTCAGAAAATAATTCAGCAGAAAACATTCTAAATACAAGCAACTAATATGTAGCTCACAATTATACATTTTCATCATAATATCACACTGTTACAACTGTATTCATTCACACATCAAGAGAGCCTGAGAGAGCTCCCAGTATGGATAATAATCCTTTCAGCAACAATGAGGAAACTGACCTCAAAGTAAAGTAGAACCCCATTGTGATTTTGGTATAGACGGAGCCCTGGGGCCATGGATAGTGTTTCATTTCTTTATGGCCACGATGCAGAAAATAGGAGTCATGGTCTGCTTCTTAACACTCCACATTGTAAATAGCATATATCGTTGCCATTTTTGGCTATAGATGGAATACACCCAAAACCGCTTATCTCAAAACCCTTGTTTGGAAGTTAAACAAATTAAACTTTTTAAACTCCTACTTTGGGTTTCACCTCACCCCATGTTTTGTGCTCTCATTGACTGTAGCTTGTCACTGCACTAAATGCTAATCACAATGCTTTTCACACTACAGGATTTGGGATTGCCAACAGGTCCAGATATTTAGTCTGTTAGACATCTGAAGGGCGACTAAGATGCACCAACGATTTTGTTGGGGCCCGTCTTTGAACAGCTCACACATAGCTATCAAGCCCTAATTTGTCAGCAATGATCGAACACCGATTTGCCTCCAACCTGGGGGTTTTGTCGATGATCTCCAAAAAGCCGAAAATTGGGCTAAAATTGTGTAGCGTGAACTTAGCATTACCTGCCTGACAGCACTGTGCCAACTGTAATGTTTGGTGGAGGAGGGATAATGGTATGGGGTTGTTTTTCACTGTTTGGGCTAGACCCCATAGTTCCGGTGAAGGGAACTCTTAATCTTTCAGTATACCAAAACATTTTGGACAATTATGTTTCTGACTTTGTGGTAGCAGTTTGGGGAAGGCCCTTTTCTGTTCCAGCATGACGGCCCCAGTGCACAAAGCAAGGTCCATAAAGACATGGTTGAGTGAGTTTAGTGTGGAAGAACTTGACTGGCACGCACAGAGCCCTGCCCTCGTTCCCACTGAACACCTTTGGGATGATCTAAAACGGAGACTATGAGCCAGGCCTTCACATCCGACATTAGTGACTGACCTCACAAATGCACAAATCGCAAAAAATTGTGCAAAGCCTTTCCAGAAGAGTTGCAGTTGTTATAGCTGCAAAGGGGGGAACAGCTCCATATTGATGCTTATGGATTTAGAATGCCTAAGTTCCTGTAGGTGTAATGGCCGGGTATCCCAATGCTTTTCTCCATATCATGTATGCCTCCCAATACAAATTTATTCTCTTGTACTTTTTTAATGGACAAAAACTATTTATTGTGGTCATTTAATAATAGATAGTAGTATTAACATATTTACGTATTAGGTAATTAAAAAAAATGCGTTTTACAAGCAAAGCACCTGCAGCAGTGGGGGGGTCGGTCCCAAAGCCATATGTATTGCCTGTCTGGGAATGTACACAAAAATCATGTTATATGGGGTCCGCGCATGTGTTGCTATTATCCACAGTTTTGGCTATCCACGGTAGGTCTTGGAACATATCACCCACAAATATAGGGGGACTAATGTAATAATAATAATAATAATAATAATAATAGTTCATAAACCTCAGGGGGCTTTGCTGGAATCCTGCTGTTTCTGCGGCACACTTTTGTTTCACTTTGCACACAAGCAAATCTGTTTCCTCTGCAAAAAAAGTGTTTCTTTCTACTACCTGGCAAATCTGCCATTATAACAGCAATCCGCCAATGTGCAAACGCACCTGTTAAACGTAATGGAAGATGACACTTTGATTGGTTTATAGCTCGTTATGCCCAAACACACCGATGACTAATTCCGAGACTTAGTACAACCCTTTTGGACCATGCACTTGGCATAGCAACTATTTTCCCGCCGTTATACAAGCAAAAGTGGGTTGGCCACGCCCTAAAATAACTCGTGCAGTGCGCTTTAGACCATGTGCTTTAGACTGTTAAAATAGGGTCCTATATGTTTATAATAATGCAAAACATGCCTCCCATTCCAAATTTATTCTCCTGTATTTTAATCGGCAATATACAGTGGCATGCCAAAGTTTGGGCACCGTCACTTAAAATGACTCTTACTGTGAATAGCTATGTCAACAGAACATGAACTGATAACCAAAGTTAAAGATGACACAATTATTTAATATTTTAAGCAAGATAACATTTTTATTTCCATCACAGGTACAAAATACTAAAAAAAATGAAAAGGGCCTGTGGCAAAAGTTTTGGCAACTGACATGGTACTTAGTAACACACCCTTTGGCAGCTTATAAATAATTTTTGTAGCTAGCTAAGAGTTCTTAGTTCTTGCAAATGGCTTCTAATTCTGCAAGATTCTTGGGCCGCCTTGCATGCATTGCTTTTTTGAAATCTATCCACAGATTTTCAACGATGTTTAAGTTGGGGGACTTGTGAGGGACAAGACAAAACCTTCGGCTTGCGCCTCTTTAGGTATTTCATTGTAGACTTTGAGATGTGTTTTGGATCATTATCTTCTTGTAGGACCCATCCTCTTTTTAACTTCAACTTTTTTTTACAGATGGTGTGACATTTGCTGCCAGTTTGCTGGTACTTATTCAAACCATTCTTCCCTCCACCAATGCCATGTTCCCTGTGCCATTGGCTGCTACACAAGCCCAAAGCATGACTGTTCCACCCCAATGTTTAATAGTTGGACAGGTGTTCTTTTCCTGGAATTCGGCACCCGTTTTTCTGCAAAAAAACCTTTGCAGATAGTGGCCAAAAAGTTCTATTTTGACTTCATCAGTCCGCAGGTTTTGTTTCCAAAATGCATCAGGCTTGTTTAGAGGTTAATTTGCAAACCTCAGATGCTGAATTTTGTGGCTAGGATTCAGGAATTTTCTTCTGCTGACTCTACCATTAAGGTCATATTTGTTCAGGTGTTGCTGCACAGTAGAACGATGCACCACATCTCCAGTGTCTGCTAAATTTTCCTGGAGATCTTTTGTAGTCAAACGGGGGTTTTTATTTGCCTTTCCAGCAATCCAAGGAGCAGTTCCTTCAGTAAGTGTTCATGGTTTCCCAGACCTCAACTTCAACTGCACCATTCCTGTTAACTGCCATTTCTTATTTACAATATGAACTGAGAATAAAGCTATCTGGAAACGCTTTGATATCTTCTTGTAGCCTTCCCCTCATTTGTAAGCATCAATTATTTTATTTTTCAGAGTGCTAGGCAGCTGCTGATTTTTGCGACAAGGTTTGAGGTGTCCGAAAATTTATATAGCTTTGCAATTTGCATCATTTGGGGTTTCCCAACAATGACAAGTCATAGTCCTAATGAGCTAATGAAAGTCTGGGACCTGAGTAAGCGTTATCTGAGACCTCAAATATCTTGGGGTGCCCAAAGTTTTGTTTCAGGCCCTTTTAATTTTTATGGCATTTTGTACTTGTGATTGATGTAATCTTGCTTAAAATATTAAAGAAATGTGTGTCTTTAACTTTATGCCTTTTGGTGATCAGTTCTTCTGCTAACTTAACTATTCACAGTAACAGACATTTTAAACAAGGGTGTGGGAACTTCTGCACACCACTGAATGCATAGCCCATGGTGCTGTATGAGTAGATTATATTTACCTACCTTCACAATTTGTGAAGTCTCCAATAGCAGA
The DNA here is from genome assembly GCA_026777985.1 of Mormyrops attenuatus. Classification (NCBI taxonomy): domain Eukaryota; kingdom Metazoa; phylum Chordata; class Actinopteri; order Osteoglossiformes; family Mormyridae; genus Mormyrops; species Mormyrops attenuatus. The sequence goes on from JAODKC010000087.1 coordinate 511,358, forward strand.
CGTATAGCCCCTTTTGCACTCACAGATGGCTTTGGTATTATAGTTTTTGCATACAGAGTTCTCTCCACAATAAATTCCCTCAGCACAGAAGTCATAACCTGAAGTAAAACAGAAAAGGAATGAAATTGTAGTTAATCTACTGCATGGTCACAGAAAGTTCAAAAGGCAGGGATTAAATGATTCATAATGCCTTGCAATGCATTATATCACAGAGGTGAATACATTATTGTGCATGCTCCAAAAATGAAAGTGCTTTATCTGCTCCATTTTTAACAATGAGGTGTTGTGTCATTATGTAGAAGTTGCCAAAAGATTGAATAGACGGTTATAGGGTTTTTTTAGATGGGATTTAATTGTACCATAATATATCACTTTTCTTCCAGCCGTATAAACATTATTTTACTGAACAAAAACAAAATCACTACATGAGTCTTCTTGGACTAAGTTACATAATGTAGAATCCATTCTTTTTGCTAATATAATAAAAGTGAACCCATTTTCTAATCAGATATCAGATATTTGACTGGTACAGTATTTGGCAGCTGCTTTCTTGGTATCCTTCTCTTTTCAGTGGTTGTTGATTATATAGTTTGCATATCCACAGCATGCCAAGTATGTAACTTGTTATTTTAAAGACACCCCATTCTAGACACTAACAAACTGCATCTGACAGTTACCAGTAGATGAAGGAATACAAATGTAATTGTTTTAAAGTCCACTGAAGTCCTTTAAAGAATGTATTTTTGACTGATGATGCATACAGGGAAAAAGAAACCATTAGGTTACCATGATA
>JAODKC010000087.1:522124-535503 GCA_026777985.1 Mormyrops attenuatus
CCCCCCCCCCCCCCCCCCCCCCCCCCCCCCCCCCCCCCCCCCCCCCCCCTGCCAGAAATGTTTAATATAACTGGTATATACAGAGGTTTGGAGAAGCCATGGGAGGTTATTTTTTCCTCATGTGCACAATATACATGTATCTCATTTACTACGTGACACCTTTCTACAAAAAGGCTTACGGTACAGGTAAGTGCTACAATGTACTTGTGCTTTGTGGGATTTGAGCCCACAAGCTATTTGCTCATTAGCACAAGACTCAACAGGAGCACTGTTGATGTAATACTAAATCACCCTTTAACATATTACTTTTCAGTACAAGGAAATCACATGGGATGGATGCCAAATATATAGCTATTACTTCCCAAAAAAACAAGAAATATTGGTGAACAAGTGTATTTATCTTGCCTGATGGGTGAATTGACATTTTGAATGGTTAAATGTGGTTAATTACTCTCCTTTTCAGACATTCCCAGACACATGCACACACACAAACACACATGAAACAAGGGTTCAAAAAGCCAACTGGGAAAACAAGAACTAACTATAAAAACTATAATGTAACCAAACAAGGGAACAGCGCAACACAAGTAACAGGATTACACAACAGGCAGACTCTCAAACACAAAGTAACATCACACACAGAATACATAACATCACACACAGTGACCAACTGAAGAAATAAACAAAGGCAAGCACGTAAATACAATGATAACAAAGACTAACAAAAGACAGGTGAGAACCATCAAAAACAACCAATGAATGAGGGCACAGGGCAACATGACATGGATGTAGAAACTGACCCTAATGAACACAGAACTAAGAAACTGAAACTAAGAAAACACAGGGAAATACTATACTAGGAGAAAAATCAAGAAACAAATAAAACAGAACAAGCAAGGCAGGGGCAGAGAACCATAAACCAGACTAATTAAACACAAGGCTACATAATATCAAAGTAAGGATAAACCAAAACTGGGAAGCAAAGGACAAAACAGTAAGAAAAACAAAAAACAATAAACAAAACAGGCAAGGTGGGCTTCAAACCCACAACAACATGGTTTAACAGCCACTGTATCACACGCTCAGCCCACTGAACTGGGCAGCAGTCCAGAGAACAGACAAAACATACTAGGGATAGACACACTGAGACTGAAAGGCAAAGGACAGGCAGGATGGCCAACAGCACCTGCTGGACAAGCGGGGAGGAGACACAAAGGGCAGGGTCAGATGGACGACAACCCTGACAGTAATATATACTTGACTACTTTTTCTCGCTCTCTCTCTCTCTCCCTCTCTCTCTCTCTCTCTCTCTCTCTCACACACACACACACACACACACACACTTGAGGCAAAACAACTCTGAACTAGATAAGCAGTTATGAAAGATGGATGAACAGATGGAAAACAATGGTATTTTCTTTTATATTCAGTAATAAAAACAAAAGCCTAATATATTTAACAAATATCTGGAATAACTGCCTCCAACAATTTTTATATTATTCCTGAATTTGAATATTTTCTTTTTAACATTCACATTATCAGCTTTTTCCAGTGTTTCTAATGATTTGTGGGTCAGTAACATTTATTTTACTCAAATCAGCTTCTTATTTTCAATGTGATGCCTTGGATGCCATACATACAAGAAGGACCAAGGTGGACATGCTCACTCCTTTACAATCATCCTGTCACTCCCAAGAGCACTTGCATGTGGAATGCAATGTCTCCAGAGACCCTGCAGGAAGTCTATCAAAACTGCAATTTTCTCTCAATGGGACACAAAGCAATGTATATAACGGAACTACACTACTCAACACCACACATGAAGATGGAATATGCCTCCATCACCCTCTGGTTCTTAGGAACATAGCAAATAGCTGTAGCTTTACTTCAGTGTTGAGGCTCAAACTTATCTATGTGTGCACACTTCTGTAAAAGTTAGGCTACTTCACTATAGCTTTGACAGAACCCTGGTTCTTTGTCGACTATAATTATTGTGTAGCATATCCAAATGGAACATTGTTACTCTAACTAATCAATCTGAACAGAATAAGCTTACTTTTCAAAGCTTAATTCGTATTCAAAACACTCAATTTCCTTTTATTTTCAAGTATTGTCTTGCACTGAAAGGGCAATAAGGTCTGGAAACAGATAAGAGAAATACTGATAACTGTGGACATACTTCCACTGTGACATTACTACGCTGAGAATTTTCCAGCCACATAAAATCATTTTCAATTAAACATAAATTAAACTGTGTTTAAGTACCCTTTAGTTGGTCATCAATGGTTACAGTTTATGTGCAAGAATCAAAATGGTCACCATGCAATACTAACCTTTACAGTCATTTTAGCAAGGAGCTCCTGAAGATCCATGATGCCTTGTACCAGGCTCAGAAAATCACTACATGATGGACAGGCTCAATATGGAAAAGGGAAACAGAGATACACACATCAAGCTAAAAAACCAAAAGACAAATGATTTTGTAAAACAAAGTTTCATAATAGTTAAGACAGAGTGACTTCAAGATTTTTGTAACCAATATTGGGTTTATGTCTGCCGCATACTGATGGAACACCTGACTCTAATTGCATTCTTTTCAAGAGGCCATTATCCTTGTAATATATGTGCATTTCTCATTAAATACCTTAATTGTTCAAATCAAGTATGTTGTATTTATTGTGTGCATTTCTTAAACAGGACTATTTATTATTCAGAGGTCAAAAGATCAGATCACATTTCAGGAGCCATCCATGCAGAAATCCAGATAATTCTAAAGGGTTAAGCCTTTTCACAGTCATATATTTTGGGAAGAAAATCTATTGCTAGCTTTAAATCTAACCTTTTGCTTTGTCAAAGGAACTGCTTTTTTCCCTGCTACGCATTTCGTTGGTATGATTTTTCTTACAGCCAGTTTAACAGATTAACCGACAATCTTCAGGTTTTATTTTTTAAAGAAAATTGTTGATCAAAATGTAGTAGTTTCAGGAAATGTAAATTGTTGAAAGGGTGTGAAAACGTTTTCAGGGCACTTTACATCACAGGAATAATGGCAACTACTGGCAACTCTCAAGGAAACTTGTCAAGCCCATGTAGTACTTACTGCGATTAAGGTTTGGGCATTGCGCAATGTAGCCATTTGGAGCAAAAATAAACTTGACATCTTGAATGATTCCCTGGGGAAAACATAAAAGAAAAATATGTTGCAGGTAGAAACAGAGAGGGGAGGGGGTTCACTAAAAATTACAGCACATGCTGCATAAGACTATACTCAGAAGCCACTTTATTAGGTTCACCTGCTTACAGTATTAACACACATAGCCTGCTCCTCCAAACAACCAATCATGGCTGCAACTTCAACAGACTTTCATTGGACATATACAATGACATAAACAAATTCTATACATACAGCAGCATGCAGACAGGGGCAAGAAGCTCAGTTACTCTGCGGCTAAGCATTTGGGAAGACTAAGATATGTGGTCCAACTCATTTTTAAATGTGACATGACTGTTAGAGCAAGACATGGTAGTTCCAGCATCCTAGAAACAGCCGCCCTCCTTGATATATTCATGTAATACAGTATCTGGAGTTTACAGAGAATGGTGTGATAAGCAAAATACTTCCAGTCGGCTACAGTTTCATTTAATTACTCTAAAGGAAACTGCAACAAGAGAGGATGCAGAAAAATAGAAACATACTGGGGATCATCCTCAGAGACCAGTTAAATGGGGCAATTCATTATTTTCCAGTAATCTACATTTCATCTTTGCATTTTTTTAAGTATAGGTGTATCTGTAATGCAAAATTATCCATATATTATTGAGACAAATTTAAAGCTATTTTTATCTCTTTCATGGCCTCTTGTAGGATGATTGATTTCCTTTAAAAAATGCTGCCAACTGCTCATCGTTTATTAAATGTCCCATGGTGTTCATCTACCGAGTATGAGTTAGTATGGGTTTATTTTACCTAATTCCTGGCAGGGGAATATTCTCTGTGACCTTCTGTGTATTCGAGAAGCATAAAAACAATTAAACCCTTGAATTTCTCTGACTCAAGTTCCTAACAGAGTTCAAAAATCAAACTTTAACAGTCCAAAAGCTCACTTGGAAATCACCTGATCTTACAGCCAACCAGATCAACCTGTGGTGATTAATGGGAAATGATGCAGATCTCTCCCAGATGTTAAAGTCTGTCACAGTGCTTATGTCAGCAGTGACCAACCACCTTGTTATTGCAACCGATAAGCTGAGACTACGTAGCGCACAGCAGAAGAATCGACTCAGGAAAAATCTAGACATTGCGAAATCGAAATATCATAAGATCAATAGAGAGTTTGTAGTAGAAGTGTGGAATCAGTCTCGTGCACTAGCCAAAACCACTGCAGGCCCTGATATTAATTAAGCAAGTTTATAAAGAACATCCATGTAGAAACAGCTGCAAGCATCGTAGGCTACAGAAAGAAAAGGAATAAGGAATGCTTAACACCTGGAACATGGGAGAAAACTTAAGAAAGAAACAACTAAAAGCCAGGCTGTTGAGCATAAAATCATTAAGGTTCTAACAACAGATACAACTAGCCTATAGGGACAAAAAAAGAGGTAAAAAGCAGCACTAGGAGAAATAAGAGGACCTCTGTCAACGAAATGGCATGTGAAGCCAAACTCGCTGCTACCAGGGGAAAAAGGAACATGGTTTATAAAATCACTACACACCTGCCTATCTATTCTAATGAAAGACAAAAATGGCCACAAGCTCACAACAGATCACGAGCAGGCAGTATGCTGGGCATATTTCTGCGAGGTACTTAACCAACCAGAAAAAGAGGAGCCTACCCATCCACCACCTGCAGAGACTGTCCTGAACATTGATGCTAATCCCCCCACAGAGGTCAAAATTAAGCATGCAATCAGAGCATGCGGAGGTCTCGTGCCATCCATGCCTCAGTGGGTCAGAGCTGTTTTGAGACCTTATGCAGGTGATTGTAATGTTACAGCTGATTGCTGTATGCTGAGACGTTAAAGGCTTATCTCATTACTTCAACCAAGGTTTCTTCTGACCTTTTCCAAGACAAAATATTTTACCGATATTTTGCATGCCGTATTATTCTCAATGGCCAATTAACAAAGTGGTTCCTGGTTGGGTCGGGTGTACGACAATGCCGGGTTCTCTCCCCTAATACTATAACTTCTTAGTTCCGATTGATTGGATCATGTGCAGGACCACGTCACACAAGTCCAGAGGCATCCAAAGGACCCCACTGTTCCAGTTTGAAGACCTTGACTTTGCAGATGACCTTGCTGTACTGTCTTCCAAACATGTCTATCTAAAGGAGGACACTGAAAGACTGAACAGATGTAGTAAACATACTGCCCTGAAAATCATCCCCCAAAAAACCAAAATGATGTGCTTAAACTCAACTCATGCACCAGCCACAATTAATGGTGAGCCTCTTGAGAATATAGAGGAATTTGCTTATCTAGGAAGCATTGTTTAGTGCTGATAATGCAGCCAGCAAGGACATCAGGGCAAGATTAGTGAAAGCTAATAGTAGTTCAGCCACACTTCAGTCCATCTGGAGGTCAAAGGCGTACAGCCTACAAACCAATATACAACAGTATAACAGCAATGTGAATACAGTTTTGTATGGCACAGAATGCTGGGAGGTAACAGAAAGTGACATGACATCACTCCATGTCTTCTAAAATGGATGTCTGACAAGGATCTGTGGGGTTTTCTGGCCTGAAAACATTTCAACTGATGTGCTCCACAGGAAGACGAAATGCCAGAGTGTGGTACTTGACATGAAACGCCACTGTTTGAGATGCCTAGGACATGTGTTAAGAATGGACCAAGACTGTACCCCAAAAGTAGGTCTCCAATGGACTCCGATGGACTTGGAAAGAGGAAACAAGGATGCCCTAAAAAACATGGTGGAGGACAATAACATCTGAACAAAAGATGGTGAACCTTATCTGGCACAACGTGTTGCCAAAGACCAGATCAGATGGAACCAAATCAAGTAAGAGCCAAGTAAGAACTTGTATGTTCCAGCTGGGATGAAGAGGACCAAGTCTATGTCTACCAATGTACGTGTTTAATTACATAAACAAACAGTACTTGACAGAAATAATACTATATAACAATACTATAGAAGACACATTGAAAATGAAAGGTTTAGATGTCTATCAAAAAGGATTTTCATTAAAATCCAGACAAGTTAGTTAAAAACAAGGCTGACATACAAGGATTTTCCCTGCTTGGTTGGGGGGGGGGCAGTAAATTTGTCCACTCTGTCCTGCCATTTCAATCTGATGCTCAACATAAAAAGGAAGATCACAAATTTTTCTAATTCAGATTGACTTTATTTAACCCTTAATACTTCCCTACTGTCAAGTACTACCTACATTCATTGACACTGCCACTGCTATCGTTCCCATCTAGATGTATTTCAGCTGACCAGCACTGAATGCATGACATGTTTCTGGGTGGGTTGTGAAATGCTCCATTTTGAATTCCGGTTCATTCCGTATTTTTGCCCACATAATACACTTCAAGGGAATTACCTGACCAGGACACTCGCCTAAACATTTTACACTTAATGGGGTAGATGTATGGGTTTTTAATGGTAGTGACTAGTAATTGGTTTGGTTTCAGTCCATGCTACTAATAATACTAACATTTACACCATCTCTTGTTTAGGCATATTTACGTGTTTACAGAATTGTTCTGAATGAAGAGGGGAAATAAAGTTTAAGTATATGGAGTCGTTCTGAAACCATCATTCTCACAAACTCATTACCGTAACATAGCCTATCAAGTTTCTCTAATTTTAAAAATGAGTTTGACAACAGACTTACATTACACTATAGTCTTATATAATCTACTGTAGGGGGGTAGTGTGTGGCTCAGTGGGCCAAGCCTGCGTGCCTGTAATCACAAGGTCGTCGCACAACTTGCAAAGAGCAAGTTGAAAGCGCCGCAAAGACAATTTCCCCGCAGGGATTAATACCTTCATTGTAGTTAATCAATTGCAGTGTAAAACAATGCTGAACAATTGAAGAAAGGAACACACAACTTATTAAACTAATTAATTCTCTATTTATACTAATTGTCTATTGTGTTATCTAGTTCTGTGTTATTTGATCTTAAAACTGCGACAGTAGTGTCTTTTGGGGAAAATGGTTAAGAGATGTTTAAATCAGCTATAAATTACATAATTTTAATATTCCTGATAAGTTAATGTAAGTTTTGTCAATTGATCTGCACAAAATTCAAACACTGTATTTCACTATAACATTTACTTTTTTGTTGAAGGATTGTTTTGTGAGAATGACCAAACATTAGTGCAGTAGGCTTACTGCCTGCTTTCATTTTCAAATTAAAAATGATGCTGAAGTTTTCAATTAGATTCACAATATAAACGAAATAGTCCATGTTCCATGACTTGCTTGTTGCCAAAGTCATCAAGGGTGTAACTCTTCTTTTCTTGCTTGATAGATTAATCATACTTCTTGTGCGGCCTACCTTCTTTTTCCCGTGAAGTGTGGTGGATGTGTCCACACTGATGAGGGGAGAATATGCTTACTCAAAAGCGTGTAACATTTTAAGCACTTTTTTGAGTTAAATGATGGATGGGAGAATGGAGCCCTTATTGTACAATCCACTTACATGCTATATCTTAATGTCCATGTCTCAAAATCTCGTTTTTATTATTTATATTTATATGTATAAATATTAATATTCAATTTATTTTTCTTTTGTCATATGAATAACATTTTCAATTACAGTAAAAACTGTAACAGATGCACTAATGGGGCCCTGGAGGGGCCAGAGACATTTTTTTCATAGGGATGTTGTACTAAATTGTGTACACCATTTAGCTTAATATTCCCACTGAAATCACAAAATGCCTAAAATATGCACACAATTAACTTTTTCAGCGCTCCCAATTTGGTACTTCGAGCTCTCAAAGTCATTTTCAATTTAATTAAATGTTACGTTTTGGGCATTTGTCTTCTTTACCTAAAGCATCACTGAAAAGTCAGAAGCTGGAGTGAAATGTGCAAATACTATGGGTTATATGGTAGTACATTTATTCCCTTAAACCTTTGTAATGATGATATGTCTCCCAATCCGACTTATTCTATGTCTTATTCTACTAAACCGGACACCTGTCTAAACCAGTTCAACAAGTTCTATGGTGGAACTTCGGTGTTGTGGTGATCTAATTCTTAATAGTATGCATGGTAATGACCAATATATGCATACATCTCTAAGCCCAGATCTTTATTATAATGCATAATGTGATTCCCATTCCAAAATTATTATCCCATCAGCTTTTTTAATGGGCAAAAACTACGCTTTCTAGTCATTTAGTTAGCATGTACTGTACGTATTTACATATCTGGTAGTTTAATTTTTTTATGAATTTGTCTTTGCTTTACGACATGTTTCTCTAAGACAGAACACAAATAACCAAAAAGCCACATTTCATTAAACCGAAAATCAATTTGAAAGATCACAGGAAACAGCCCCCCATTCTAGTTTGAATATAAACACTATGAGTGAATTATGAATTTGGGGTAAGTCAGTGAGACAGTGGGGGTTTCATCTGGCACCAGCACGGTGATAAAATGTTGACTGGAGTAGCATTTGGATGGGAAGCTGGTCAACAACCTTTACACTCACCACTGTATGATGCCACCATCCTGGCCTGTCTCAGCCTCATTACAACACCTACACACGGTACCTTGGAGAGGGATTCATATGGTACAATGGGGGGCAAAGACCTTTCCTAACAACTATGAACTTCCTTAAATTCTTCAAAATTTTGGCATGATAGTCTTACCTTGAATAAACCATGCTTGTGACTATGCTGTCCCACCCAAACACTGCTGCCAGAAGTCAGTTCCATCTGTGGAGGGTCTATCACACGCTCGTAAATCCTGCCAATGATAAAACAAAGCAGCTCAAGGTTTGACAGGCAGAGAGATCTGCTAACTATTATATTGAGCCTCATTCTCTCAGACCTAGAATGAACACTGAAAAAACCATAATAAATAAGGGAAAAGTGTGCTTATGCCAATTTTCCCTTTTTTCTCTGGGTGAATCTGATGGTGCTCATGTCATGTATGACTCAGACAGTACTCTTTAGTGCCTTACAGCCTAGATCACAGTTGCTTTTAGATGAAACACATAGGTCATGTGTGTCATGTCAGAAGAATCTACTGCTGCACATGGCCTAAGCAGGTTTTTAAAAAGCTGTACCAAGGCATTTAAATACAGGCTTATCAAATATTGGACAGCTTATCTTTGCTGCTTAAGCGCTCGGAGACTAGAAAATGAGATGCTGAGGAGACTGGTAATTCTGTAGCATTTGTGTATGCTACGCTATGGCTGAAGCTATCAAGAGCTCATTTTAAAAATTGGCAACCAAATGAAAATGGATTTCTTGCATCATTTCTCAACGCTGCTTCATTTTTCAACAGGGTTCTGTGTAATGAAAATAGAACAGTGATTATGATAATAATAATCTACTTTGTCACAAGAATGAATTACTAGCCTGTCTCCAGTTTAATTTCTGGTTGTGTTACACAACCGAAGATATTGTAACCCAGTGTAAAATATGTTATTCTTCACATGTTTTTGGTCAAATGCTGTAAGGTAATTTGTTTTACAAAATTATTTTCAGGTCAGTGTACATGTTGCAAATGGAAAAAGCAGATGCTATTTGCACCCAGGTATCAGTAGCCAACAATGCTATTTACACCCTGGGTGGATAGCCAGTGTGGCTATTTGCACCCAGGTGTATATAGCAGAGAGATTACCCAGATATCAGTAGGTAAAAAAGCTATTTACAATTTAATATTTCTTTAATGCTATTTAGTAATAGTGGAGTAATTGCTTAATTTTAGTTTTACATAGATTTCTTTGGCCGTCCGCAGGCCTCAACTCCCAGTCAGTCCCACTCTAGCCCTGCTTAAAATTCACCAATGGCTTGAAATAAACAGTGGAGAAATTCTTTTTTTGGTGCAATATGTACAGCATTGTCAAGTTCACCATTCAGCGTTACAAAACTTCAACTTTAATTAGACATACAAACAGTGTTTGTCAAAAAAAGAGGGAAGCGGATTCCACTAAGAATTCCATAGCTAATGCTATTGAATGTGTGCATTTTTTTTTTTTTTGCACTCCTCCCCCCCCCCCCAAATCTAAAATTCTTCCCCATGTGCTACACATAAGAGGGGAATTCTCCACGATTGTAAGAAATGCATTTCAGACCCTGTAACTAGTGCTAACACTAAGATTACTGTGTGCCTTTAGCTGGCTCACTATTGCTAGAACAAGGGTACATTTTGTGTTTAATGTACCCTACAGTATTTATGTTTTTTTGTGGAGTCAGGGGGTACATGTTGTGTAACTATTTTCACCCAGGTGCAAATAGACACTCCAGGAGAAAAAAAAGGTAATACATAAACCAATAATGCTCAAGAATCATGTCACATTGTAAAATATAGGTCAACATTAATGTTAAGAACAAAAGTCATTAAACAAACAGAACAAAGTACTTTGAATCTCAAAAAAAGTAGATGCTGCCTGAATGGAAAAGATGAGTGCTTCCTCAGAGGAAACTTCTGTGTCCGTAAAGAAAGCTCAGCAACCACCATTTGAAAAGGAGAAATTGTGGATATACATGGTAAAAAGACATTAGTGGTGTAGCAGTATTTTGGTCATTTAAACAATAAAGGAGATTATTGCATTGCATTGCATTGGATGATTGCATTGGACGATCAGCCATTTTCCATAATGGAAGACAAGGGAATTTGTCGGCTGATTCACAACATAAAAGACGTCATAAAGCACTAGCCTACAACCAGGGGCGGATCTACTGTGGTGGCATGGGGTGGCATGTGGCACCCTAAAATAATCTCTTGCCACCCCTAGTGCCACCCTAATTTTGCATATGACTATGTCGTTAATTAAAATAAGCTAACATTAACGCTTTGAGCAAGTCTAGCTACAAATAACATTGAACACAAATTCTAAAACTAAATATATTGCATAACGTTACCCCCCCTTCCTTGAAAAATGGTTCAGCCCATAGTGTCCCCTCAAAACTATGGATGCGTTCGACTTGGGCAGGTCTGTCTGCAGCTGACTTGACGTGGAACGAGATCTGCCGACGGCTGCAGGGCTGGAGTATAAACTGACTGCAGCCAAGTCGGACGACTTCTACTCCTCGTACAGTAGTTTGCGAGACCTGACTGCAATGGCAGCACTGGCAGAAGGGTGTAGATAAATCTATACAAATATCACCTGCATGCACATGACTTCTTTTACAACAACCAACTCCTGGTCCAAACTGTTATCAGTGGGAAAAAATAAACTATTGTGTATAGTGGCCCTGTGTAAAAAGATAGCTGCCAGGAAAACGATCAAATACATGTATTTAAAGGAGTTAAAGTTTTTATTGTCATGTACTGGGTACAATGCAATTCTTGAATGCCTTCTTCACAGACTGGACGATTAAACAAATAAAGCAGTGCAACATTACAGTAACTAACAATAAATAAATATTCATTAGTAATACCTATACAGTATATGCTAATTTATTAATTGACAATTATAACTTTTTAGATCGTAAATGTAATAATAGAATATTAAGATCTGCAATGACAAAAGAATGTTTTCCTACTCCAATTAAAAGAAGAGTATTATCTACAAAATTTTCAAAGACTGAAACTATCAAAGTTAGATCTATATATTTGTCCTTTCTTCTGTTACCCAAAATGAAAGAAGTTCATTTTAAAACGATTAATGACATTTACCCATGTAAACAAATTTTAAAAATGAGGTTTAATTTAGACGACTTGGAAGATTTATGTTCTTTCTGTGATAATGAGAGTGAATCCCAGGAACATTTATTTTTCTCTTGTATAGTGGTCAACACTTTTTGGTCTACTCTGTTTAATTGTTTATGTTCACAATATGTGACACTAGAGTATCTCACCATTAAGTTTGGGGTTTTCCTTGAAGAGAAGGATACTGAAGTCGCCTTGCTCTCGCGAGGTTTTTGGACCATGTGACATAGTGACGCGTGGTGACGTTTTGCTAGCGCCGGCTTAAATCGGACAAAAAAGAAATCTAACCAGGCTCTTTTAGCATGGAATTTAGTTTACAAGCATAACTTTTCACCACACAAGTATTTTATTTGGAATAACAAGGACATTTTATTTAAGAACAAGACACTTTTTTATCATTCGTGGTTTAATAATGGGATCCTCATAGTCTCACAGTTATTGAATTCTGATGGTCAGCTTCTAACATTCACTGAATTTTTGGAAAAATTTCAAATACCCGTAAGACCAAGGGAAATGCTGTGGTTCTTGATGCTATCCCCAGAGGTGCATTGCATCTTCTAAGGAACTTGTTTGACTGATGTGCATGGGGATGTAACTCTTGCTCACATTTATATTGCGGAGAGGGATGTTGTAAATGATAAAATTAGTAACAAAGCTATTAGAAATGCTATGCTCACAGTTACACTACCTACAGAACGATTCATTTGGTCTTCTATGTTTCATGACATATATTGGAAAAAAGCATGGACTATTCATAGTAAATACTGCATCAATAACAAGGTTAGAGAAGTGTCATATAAATTGTTACATAGGGTTTACCCGGTAAAACAAGTTTTAAGAAGATTTAAATTGGATATTGATAACACCTGTGATTTCTGTGGGATAGAAGAGGAAAATGTTATGCATATGTTTTATCACTGTGTTTATACAAGATTACTCTGGATAGATATACAACAGTTTATTAAGGACAACTTAAAAAATTATATAGTGATTGGTCTATTTGATGTATTTTTTTATTTTAAAGGTAGTAATGGATGGAGGTAGTCATTTGATGCTAAACAATCTATTTGTTATTAATTTACTTTTGTTATTAGGAAAATTTCATATTCATAAAGTAAATTGGGCAAAAACCAAACCAAACTTCACATATTTTCTGGTGGAATTTGCACAATACGTAGATGTTGTTCAGAAGTGTGAAAACAAAAAAGCACAAAAAACATCCTTCCAGTGTATGTGATGTGTGTGTGTGTGTGTGTGTGTGTATATATATATTTTTTTTTCCCTTTTCTTTAATGATTGCATTATCTCTGTCTGTACATATACACCCCTGGCCATGTTCATGTTCATGTCATATGTTTCATACATATGTCATTGTACCTTATGTTGATTGCTGAAAAAAGACAAAAAAATTCTAACCATGATGCATTGCGTCAGGACCAGAATGCATTGCTTTAAGCCAGCGCTGTAAGCGGCTGTATGAAGTCGAACGCACCCATAGTTACACTCTGGAAATGGCA
>JAODKC010000087.1:535603-579353 GCA_026777985.1 Mormyrops attenuatus
GAAGCACTTCTTCACACAGCGTGTAGTTGGAGTATGGAATAGTCTTCCTGCTAGTGTAGTGCAAGCTAAAACCCTGGATTCCTTTAAATCAGAGCTAGATAAGATTTTAATAACTCTGAGCTATTAGTTAGGTCCTCCCCAAACGAGCTTGATGGGCCGAATGGCCTCCTCTCGTTTGTAAATTTCTCGTTTGTAAATATTCATTATCAACCCCCCCCCCCATAAAACATTTGTTTTTTGGAATGTTTGCTCTTCAATACACTTATTGTAATCGGATTGCCTGTCGTTGCTGTGGTTGCTGGTTAACTTCTTATATGGTCTTGTCAAATAAAATTATTTTTCTTTATAAAGGTAAGATTTGGTATTCCAAAACCTTTTTTTCTAAAAGATTGTTGCCAAAAGGTGTGGGGTCATCTTATATTCAGGCCAATATGTTAATATAATCCATCAAATACTTTTTTACTTTTCATATTTATTTAAGGTAAAATGTCATATGTTTTCACCAATCCTTTTGCTGTTTCAAATTTGGGGCCATCCATTTTAAAATTTCATCAGTTCCCATTCATCCCCCAAAGAATGCCTCCGCAAAGTTAGAAAAAAATCCATCAAAAGTATCAAAACTGCCCTTTTTGCTACCACCACGTGGCACTGCTTCATTTTTGGATTGATTTGTCTCAGTTATAATTTCTCACCCATACAATGCTGGTAATAAAGTTTTTAAAAGATCCATCAAACAATTTTTAAGCTACTGCCTTACATGCTAAAGCTTCTGCAGTAGAGCTGGCAAAGTACTGGTGCTAAAACCATATGTATAACCTGAAATCCGGGGAATACAAAAAACTGAACACAAAATGAAGGTTCTTATTCACAGTATATATTCGGGAGTAAGTCATGGGAGTTCACTCTTGACAAATTTCGACCAAACGAAAATGTCACGGTATTACAAAAATACAGTCATATACCACATCAAAATGTTGAAAAAGATCTGTAAAATACTTTTAGAGTTATTGTGTTTAAAAAACCAAATGCATTCTACAACTTCTATTTCATTCCCTTGCTCCCACACAGCACTGCTGCTATAGTTTTGAGCCATTCACCTGAAAATGGAATCAGGCGTAGATCTTCATTCATATAATGTTTTTGTGAAGCAGGAATAAGATCCGTCAAATACTTTTTTGACTTGTCACACTCACAATGTCTGTTTTCACAATTCCTTTTACTACCACTAAGCAGCATTGCTTCAACTTTTGGGCGATCCGTCTAAAAATTTAAGCAGCTCCAGTTTAGAACCCAATCATTGCTTCTGCAAAATTTGAAAAAGATCCATCAATTCTCCCAAGTCATGGTTTTAATGGGATCAAGTGTCAAAACTACCCTTTTTTGGTATGACTATGTGGCGCTGCTTTAATTTTGGAGCGATTTCTCTCAAAGTTTCGTGGGCTGTAATTTGTCGCCTATACAATACCTCTCCAACATTTGAAAAATATCCATCAGACAGTCCAAACAAGCAAAGCATCGGCAGCGGTAATGCTGGACCGCTCCCAGAATCTGTGTAATTCAAAAAGACGTCAGCCCCGTTCAGAAGGGGGTATGCAGCATGCGGTTCATTAGGGGGTGCGTAGATGGGAAGAATAACGCTTCCAACAAGACGTATCTCACTAGGGTCTCGTTCCCTTCCCATCCCACTGCAACCCGTTATCTTGCTTAACCAGGACATAGAAAAACAAACAACGTCTCAGCAATCCACAGCAACACTGAGCTGTGACCTGACACGTAAAGGCTTGTCATTTATCAGCAAAAACTCCAAGTCAGGTGCGGGGGGGGGGGGGGGGGGGTGTATTAAATAAATGTTATTTACCGTTAAAAAAGAGGCCCCCCCCCCCCCCCCCCCCCCCCGCCCCGCGCGGCGGGGGCGAGCAGAGGGCGCGGCCCCCCCCCCCCCCGCCGCCCCGCCCCCCCCCCCCCCCCCCCCCGTCTATTAAGTCCTTTGCCTTCTCATGTTCTGTATTGCGCATGGGCCACTTAAAACATAATTAGTACTCAGCAACAGAGACATTTCCGGAAAATTACTTTTTTGAACGGATAAGCTATCCTGAGCTACAAGTCATAAAAAAGCAATAAACGTAGGATCCCAGCCGCCAGCCGACGACACCACTGCCCTGTAAAATCATGAGGCGAAGATGAACCACAGGACCCAGTAGCTAGAGCTATAGCAGACTGTTGATCATTTCAGAGTCAATTGCGAGGTTCAGATGCAGGAAACTGCAAAGAGTCAAGGACAGTTCCTCAGTACGCACTGAATAATAAGCTACATTAATTCTTGTAAAATGAGTGTATAAATAAAAACGCACTGTAGATCGGTTTCATTTCACAGCAGTAATACATTCAACTGCACTTACGCCTCTCAATGCAGTGAGGTCTCTGATTATTGGCCAGACACATCTGAAATTTCTTAATAGCGATTTGAGGTTCCTTGTCATTAATTTAAACATTAATTTACACACAAAGCAGGATTTTGACTTACTGCCAGAACTTCCTCTGATCAGACCACTATTTGGGTCCAGAAGCTGCCACACACACACAGCATCATTTTCATTCAAAGTGATCACAGATCACACACACATACAGTAGCTGCACCAGCTGAGCATAACTGAGCCAGAGAGCGACTCCACTAATTAATCCACCAATCAAAGCATGTTGCTCTGCTCCCCTGTTAATTACACACTATCAGGCCCATGCCAGCACATTCCCAGGGAGTGCAGCTCATGGTGAGAAACTCATGTCATCAGTAACAGGCAGGTGAATATCTCACATGTTACAAAGGCAAAAACACCCCAACATAACCCAAAAGAACAGACAATTCAAATGGAGCACTCTGAAAGAAATTAAAGTGAAACAGTCCACCACAACACGTGCGTTTATTAATTAGAGCTGTCAAGATTACTCAATTAAACTCGATTTCTCAATTTTCAAAATTCACTGATTAAAATTTGAATTCTCAATCACTCAGCAATGTAGCAGAGGGAAGATGAATCAAAGCCAATGTGGGTCCAAATAAAGAGTGAGAGCCTCAGCTGTGTGGAATCACTTCACGTTAAACGTGAAAATGCAAACTTTCAGACGACTTTCCGGTTTGAGAAATTCATCCAATAATGGGAGGTTAGCCATAAATAACGATAAGGTATGCACTAATCAGCCTCTTGCAGTTGACTAGCTTGTCTGTTACTACTTCGCTATAAATGCATTAGGCATAATTTACTTTCTACAATTCCTGTATCTCAAGATAATCACGACTAAAACGAAGGCTTAGCCACATAATATTACATTATACGGTACATAATAACCTTTTTTTTTCCTCCCACAGTCCACAAACATGCAACTTAAGTGGAGTGCCTCAATTGACTGTATGAATGAGTGAGAGGCTGAGTGCACGGCGAGCACCCGTATGTATGTATGTATTTATTTATGTTTTATTATGCACTAATAATAATAATGGGCCGCTACCCTGTCCTGGGTTGGCTCCTGCCTTACGCCAATTTGAAATAAATAACACATCATTTTTAAATTTTATATATTATATATAAACAAGTGTTCAATTAATCGTCAAATCAATAGATGACTCAATTATCAATACACTTGATAGTGACAGCCCTCTTATTACTATTACTATATTACTGATAAAACTGGGCAGGGAACACATGAAATAGTGATTTTATTTAATCACTTTCAGCGACTTTGCGGCAGACGTTACTGAGGTCCTGACTGGCAGCACATAAAACCAAAGCACCACCATAACGACTGCGTCATGTAGCCAAAGAGCCAATGAGGGAGCAGGGAGCGCAAAGGGTTAAAACTGCAGTACAGGCTCTGTGCGTCAACGGCAAGCCGTGTGTGACACACTGACGTCCATCCGAGGAAGCCCTGCAAAGGCGCTTCATACTCATGGCAGCCACCGAACGATGCGTTGGCCGGCGGTGACGTGGCGAACATCAGCCTGACGCACTGCACCGCATGGGCAGCGGCACAGATTGCGCTGCAGTGCCTACACACAACCAAAAGCAGTACACCTTGCCCTTAACAGCAGAGACAGCTCCCTGCACTGCCACTGGGGGGCAGTGATGCCCAGGGAGTACTGTATCACCCATGACTGGCTCCCTGCAACTCTGCGGTGTAGCCCTCACCTTCAACATCTCCTCATGGATCCCATAGTGGCCGTAGGAGATGAAGTAGGCCTCGTCCTCGTCCTCCCGTAGCTCAGCAACGGGCCCAGTGGACAAGGACCCCCGGGCCGCCCCGGGGCCATGGCCGGAATCCACATTCAGCACTAAGCTCTGCACCAGGACTCTGCAAGGAGATCCAAAACACATCCCTAAGGCAATGGACAGTGCCCCCCAAGGTGGGTGATACTTTTGCTTGTGTACCCCCCCCCCCCCCCCCATTTTTCCCACCAGAACCCTCAGACTGAACATTAGAGTGCCCTCTGCTGAACACTGGAGAAAGAACATACAGGACAAAACCATCAAGATGGACTAGCTCATAAAAGCATATCATATATAGCTAGCTTACTAGTTATATAGATTATAACTGAATATCTGCAATTTATTAGTAAATATTCAGACTTGATGGGGTTAATATACCACTACATGAAACTACTCCTGTTCATATGTCCCAAAGTAACGAATACTCCCTGACTTTTAGTTACGGGTTACTTTACATATGTTAATTTTACTACTGCAATTGAAACATACAGAAATAAAACAATAAATAATAGGGATGACAATTATAAATATAACTGAAGAACAAAATAAAGGTCACCAAGCTTATGAGAGCGAAGTTCCCAAAATACGAACTTTTGTTGTGCCATTAGGTAATATTTCTTTAAACTGTAACAGATAACACAGAACCTAATGCGCACAACAGTTTGACCCATTATCAGAAACCATAGTAACCACGTACATTTTACAAATGTTAACCTTGGCTTGTAAAGTCCCCCTGCACTCTTCCGATCTCCATAAGTGTATAAATACTGATGCCATTAAGGAGCAGGCAGGCTGTCTAAGCTGCGCTGCTGAGCGAGGGCTGCGCTGGGGCAGCCAGATGGCGGCACACTGACTTCAGCCTGTGAAGGTCCTCCAGGGCCCTGGTCAGGGCCTCCTCTGTGTGATCTGCTCTCTCTTCCGCACACTGGGCTCTGCGGAGGAGGCCAGCGGCAGACTCCGGGTCCGGGGCCAGGGTCTCCACGGTCTCCACATCCAGCCCATAGAGCTCCTCGATGTCTGCAAAGGCAAATGGCACACAAGCCAAGGCATAGTGAAGCAGAGCGGGTTATACTGCCATGCAGTCGGCATCAGACACCACATACCGATCTGAAGCAGTGGGTCATCCTGCAGTGCTGGTCTCATATAGGCATCGTTATTCCACGGAGGAGAATCTCCAGGCACACTTAGCAGCACATCTGCACTGCATTTCTATGGGTGACAGAGTGTCAACTTAAATATCAATCACACTGAATGTCCTTACTAAGCTACATCTAAAGGCTTTAGGCTTTAGGCTTTACATCTAAAATAGCATCAAAAAATAACATGTGCACTTTGGGGGTGCTTATCTCATGGATGGCACCGAGTTTTATATACAAGTAGTTCACAAAAAGTACACATTTTTCCATTATAAACTTACTCCAAGCACCTAACTGTTTATTAATGGCCAAATGTAGTATAAAAAATGCAGTTCACAACATGAACTTTGACCCTGAGCAAAGTAACAGACTTGTGCTAAAGTAGGCGTTCTAAGCTTTCCAACAAGCTGAGCAATGTAGCTGTAATTGAAAAGAAAAAAAGTTACAGCTCATAAGAAAACACTCCGAATTATCATTTCTTTGCTACCTGGGGTGTAGAAAAGGCGCTATATCTCAAAGGGAAATTAATAAAAAATAATAATAAAGAAAAAACATCCCTGGATGTTCTGTGGAAGGTATAGTTAATTCACATGCCAAATTTCATAAAAATCAAAAATTGTGATACAAAGGCCATTTGTTAAATTGAAATAGAATGACCCAATAATAATAATAATAATAATTCCCATTCCCAGTGACTCCTTTATAAATATTTAATGTATCATGCATTAATAGTGCATGAGGAGAGTGTGACAAATGTATGTGGTTTTTAACAGATGAAGCACGTAATTTCAATACGGCTCAGAACTGCCATGATCAGAAAAGATCTTTCCTAACTGCCACTGGATTATATCTGTTTCCTAACTTTCCTAACAGGTTCCATAGTTCTGGGTAGCCCACAGAGTGGATAATAAAAATTCTGAGCCTTAATTAGAAGAGCCAGCTTTCTTGGAAAAAAAAAGCAGCCAAAAGAAATTATACAAGTGCCTGAGCTCAGCAGTAAGAGGTTCTCGTAACTCTGTGGGTCACACTGTCATAGCAGTGCCTAGATCCACCGTACTCCAATCAACATGTGCAATTTGAACACTGAGGACAAATCATCTACACTTTATCACCATGTCAGCCACTGAACTTCATGCGCAATGACTATTTTTATATCCTGTGAGAAGGACGTTAAGCTCACACCATTGAAGGGCTTAAACATCACTTTTTCAAAAATACCTTTTTAAATTTTATAGACTAAATATATATGACATTTTAAAAGGTTTTAGAGTATATCAATACAACATTCACTAACAATAAATGAGAAAAATATTCATGTTCTCAAGATATTATACAGTTCCATACAGTGCATAAAGTGCAAATCTTGTTCTCCATCAACAAATACTTACTGTGGATCGTATGTAGTTAATGAGCTTTATATAGCCATAGTCATCCAATTCTGCAAAGACATTCAGTAGTTAAAATAATGTGTTTATAATTTCAGCATCCTTGAACTCAGTATTTATCAATAATTAAAAAACCTACTGTGTCTCTTCACATAACTTGGAATGTCCACATGATGGTCGGACTGACAGTGCAAGAACGTCTCTTGTACAGAATACAGTGACCTAACAAACAACAGAACACAAAACATATAGACAATGATGTATAAAACATAAATCCATACGTCTTTCAACCATTTATCCAGGATAGGGTCACAGCTACTGGTGGGTATTTCAGACAGAACAAAACGGCAAGAACCTACCACGGTAAAAAAAACAATTTATATACCTTCAGATTGCTACAAATACTGCACGGTGCAGCATAGATGAGGACGAATTGGTTCCAAAAAGGGTTCTACTTTGATTGCATGGAAATGGTTTATATTTGTGAAATCTGCAATTTGCAAACTCTGCAAAGATATTGTTCACGCAACAGGTGGTAACACAACCAGTTTTATCTACTATAATTTTGTTTTTCTTTGTTGTGAACCGAGTTCAGCTTATACAGTTACCGAAAGGATAAATGTTCATTTGTACTCAAAACTTTGTAAACTTTAATATTAAATAAATGAAATAGCACTTTTGCTGTAATGAGTCAGTTTCTTTTATACGTATTTTACATACCTCAATAATTAAGTTTATTATTATTATGCTACATGCAGTGTTTCTTGTATGGAGAGAACTGTTGGTTTAGTGGTTAAATGGTTAATTAACATTACTACATACATTCCAAATTGGTTGCTTTGCAAACGAAAAAAAAAAAACATAATCTATATTTTGCGGATCATGATTCTAACCAACAATATTGTGATATGACATTTTGGCCATATCACACATCCCTAGTTGCAGGGGATGCCATTCCGTAACAAGGCGCACATAAAAAACCCAAACACAATCACACAAAATACAGTATAAAAAAATCAGTTCACCAATTGTTGTTAAACTGCCGAAGGTAACTTTTAGATGTAACACACAGAAATCCAGAACAGCGTGGAAATAACTCTGCGTGTACAATCTCTTTTTCATGACTGCATTAAAATCTAATCCAAACATTTTAATTCCATTTTACACGAATGTAGATAACCTTAAAACGCAGATTCACATGGGGCTGTATTCTACAGCACTGTGGTTGTGTAGGTTGAGGAAACTCCAGTGAAGTTTAAAAATTGCCCTATATTACTTTATTAATATATCAAATTGGTATTAAACTATAACAATTACAACAGCAAACTACTGCGACGCAAACCCTCTGATGTTTGTTTTGCAGATGCTTACCGGTCACAAAACAAGCATGTGATGGTCACATTGTTAGGATCCTCGTCCATGCACTGCCACTGGTCATCGTCATCGTCGCTATCTGACAGATCTGGCACTTCGTCTCCAGCCGAAGCGCTACCCTCTTTTAAAAAGAAGCACGTGCAACAATAGAAACTATTTAAGAACACATACACATAATGCAACTAAACCACTTGGTATACTTTGTGTTTCTGGTCCGCAATTACGAAAATCTTAACGAGTTACAGTAAAATGCAACCGATTTATAGATCTTAACTGAGGTACCCATGTACTACAACTTATACGCTGAACTATGCTTCTCATGCCGCGTACTACTTAATTTAATATTTTAACATTTTTTTTCTGCATCTACAAAAAAAAATTAAATCGCTAAGATTCATTTAATATTTCACGTGTACCTGTGTACTGCGCCATGATACCTCCTTCCGTTAATACGTTTATTTCCGGGTCATGTATAACATTACAGTATTACGTTTTGACCACGTGAGGTCGCTATGTCTTCTGAAAAGTGATAACTTTGTTTATGAAGGTTTTTCCCCCAGAACTTTATTTACAATAAAGACGTACTGTATTCACATTGTCATACAAATATATTAAAGTAAAAACAGAGGATGAGTATGCAATCCGTTCAGTATGACTGATCTTTAGATTTCAAATAAAATGTCGTTCCTTTAGCGTTAAAAGCCTTTGAAACTTTTTTTGTTCTTCACATATTCGATAAATATTAAAGTGCCAAAGTTTAGCATATTATTGCAAAATAAATTTGACTGATCACAGCGAAAAAGCAAATGAAATATTGTTTCTCTATCTGAATGGCCAAAAACACAGGTATATTAAATAATAAATAAAAAATATTAAATAAAAGAGATAATGTTACCTCCTGCCAGATGACAATTCTATACAAACTGAAGGGAACCTGTCAGAACTGCATTAAAGGCTACAGCATATTCTTTAGGTGTGATTGGTGCCTGAGTAGTAAACTCTGAGTAGGCCCTTTCACACCGCCGGTACCTTTTTCCGGAACCAGAGACTTTTTATCGTCTTCACACCACAGGTACTCGGCCCAACTGGATTTACAGAACCCTTTTTATAGGGTGTTTTCACACCAGTATTTTTAAGTCCAATTAAAACTCTGGTTTGATTTCACCTTTGGTGCTATTCATTTGGGCAAGTGTGAACACAGTAATCACAATCGGGTGCAGACCAAAAGAACCATACCAAGACCCTTGAGAGGGTGTGAACGTGAGCTGACCTGAATTGGACCCAACTTCCAGGTGCACTCCAAGAATTTGAGCTAAACGAGGAGACAGGTGTGCTTTGCACATTCTGGGATGCGACAGAGCACACAAACCAGGGGAAGGGTCTGGCTGCAGAACACAAGGTCCTCCTAGTGGAGGTTGCATAGTGTTCTGCGGCCGGATTTTTTAGCATATTTCCAGCTAAGCAGGAAAGGAGATATGAAGTGAGGTCTAGCAGCAAGGTACGTTGCCTTCTTGAAATCTGGGCAGATGACTACATCTGTCATCTCCTAAACACAACACTTAAAAACTCTAAACTTTTTAAAATGTTCAGTCAACAGCTGAAGGAGAGAGGATTTGACCCAGTGCTCTGTGAAAGTAAAAAAAAACACTGACGCAACTGTACATAAAGTGAGACGTGTTCAACTGCATAGCCCAGGACACAGGACCTTCTTCCTATATTTACTGCACAGCCCAGGACTCAGGACCTTCTTCCTGTATTTACTGCACAGCCCAGGACTCAGGACCTTCTTCCTGTATTTACTGCACAGCCCAGGACACAGGACCACCTTCCTGTGTTTACTTTCTTGCTTATACCACAGACACATCTGACTAATAAGCAGAATGAATCTTCTCATGATATTGGATTTTTCTCTGTACGCTACAAGTTTACAAACACAATAACTGATTCAGAGAAGAGAAACCAGTTTGAAAATGTCCTTAGTACTCCAGTCTCCATACAGTCTCCATACTTTTCGTTCAACCATGAACTACTGCGGAAGTGCTTACAGCCATAGCTTGCTGAATGGTTGACCACGAGCACCAGCACTAACTTGGAAGTTACACAGAAATGAAGAAACAGATGTAGCAGAGTAAAGATTAAGCAGATGGAATTATTTTTGTACCCTAATTACACTTAATGCATTATCATCGCTAACCAATGTACTTTTGTCCAGCACTAATTATCAGGATAACGTTACATTGTTTTAATTCTGTGGAAAACCAAAGATCGATCTGCTTGCCAGATTCAAAAATCATAAACATGTTTATCCTCTCCTTGTTTTGGCACGTTGGTGTAATTTCATATGAAATAAGGTGCAAAGTTTAGCCTACAAACTTTTTGCGTCTCTCCTGCTTATTTAGCATAAAGTTCTAAGTTCCTGTTCTGTGATGAGAAAGCAACACATGAAAGTGGCCAGGAGCTGCAAAAGTCCCTGGTGAAGACAACACTGGGACTTATTTACCGGGACCAGGTTCTGGAACTTCATTGTGAAAGCACCTAATTTGGCAGTAACATGCCATTTTTGTTTATCAATTGACCAACTAACAAAATTCTATTGTCGAACCATGAGCGATAAAACAGTTATTTATTTCTGTAGTTGTATTATTATTCCAAATAAAATATGTGTAACGACCAGAGGTGGACATTTCAGGTCCAGAAAGTAAAAATCCAGACCAAAATTTTGTTTCAAGCAACCAACTGAGTACTCTGTGACTGTTTATACTCAACTGGTTGGTTGAAACAAAATCTTGGTCTGGAGTTTTACTTTCTGGACCTGAAATGTCCACCTCTGGTGATGACTGAAATTGTGTTTATAAACTGTACCACCATGAACTGGCTAGGATGTCCAGTCTGTCAATATGTGGCAGGGATATCAGTCCATCCTGGTTACAACATTGAGCCTGCAGTAGTCAACACAGAACCACCACATGCCTTGCTTTTTCTTGGCGGGGTCCCCAGAATCCAGCATGAGCAGCGTTGATGTCATGACAGAAGTTAGTGTGCGTGCAGTCCTCGTCATGGACCACAGAAATGTCAGCAAAATCCTTCAGCAGCTCCCACAGCTTGGACCGCTCCCTCTAGTTGAGGCCCTGGCTGCTTCAATGGAGGATGAACTCAATGGCCTCCTCGATCGTGGATGCCATCACAGGAGGAGGTCCGGAGGACGGAGTGCCAGCTTGTGACAAGTCCGAGTCCAGCAGGCTGACAGCAGCCTGGCCCTCCATGGCAGACTGCCGTACTTTGGAGGCATTGAAGGAGACTGTGCTGGGCTGTGTGCATGAACCGCTGCAGTTGCAAAACCCTGCACAGGCTTGGTTCTACTAATCTGGCTGTCACTTGGGCATGGAGCTACATGTTCATTGCTGTGATGCCTGCACAGTCCATAAAAGCCCCCTCGACTGCTGCCAAGCCCCACTCTAGCCCATGAAGTCTGGCAGTTCCATGGAGCGCGTTGGTGTGGACGTCCTCAGCTCATTCCCAACCACCGCCTCCGGCAGCCATTACAGGCTCATGGCCATGGACTACTTTACTATGGCCCGAGGCATAAGCGGTGGCAGAACAGAGCAGTAGCAAATTTACACATCCCAGCATGCTCCACTCCTAGTCTGTAAATAGCCCTGTGTTATTATTGTAATTAATGTCGTTATTGTAAATAGTTGTACTGTATCCCTAAAAATGTGATGCAACTTACCTGCGTGTGTACCCGGTCCTTACCTTTTCCTCAAGTGTCTGTTCTCCATGTACATAACCACTGTGAGACCAACCCTTTGATGTACGACCTCTCTGGTTTCCCTCTTGTCTCATTGGTTAGGGACGTGCACTTGTAATTGAAAGATTGCAGGTTCGAATCCCCGACCAGCAAGGCACCACTGAGGTACCCTGAGCAAGGTACCGCCCCCAAGCACTGCTTCCCAGACACTGAATTAGCTGCCCCCTGCTATGTTACATTGTCACATATGGGTTAGATGCAGAGAACACATTTCATTGTTGTGTGCTGTGGTGTGTCAACAATGACAATTAATCACTAAATTCTAAATTCTATCTGTAGTAGTCACTCTTGCTTGTCGGTTGTGCCGCATCCTTTTCAGGATTGTGAATAAAAGGGCATTTTCTTCTCAGAATACTGTATAAGCCTATTCTCTTTACCATGCCTTGGCCAGTAGGGCATCACAATATATTAAATGAAATGTATTGATAAGTCTTTCAGAAAATGTAAGGATTAAACTGTAACCCGTCCCATATATTGTGCAATTGTTCTGTATTGAAAAATAAATGCTGTGTCCAGTTTTGAACCAATATCAGACACGATCTGTCTTGTAGTTTTGAGCTGTGCAATCTTGAGCTTCACTGAACATTTTGTGAGCGCATTAAACTAAAACATGATTTATTATTGCATCAACAGCTCTCATTTACCTTAATAGATAGAGCATTGTGACAACACTGCTGAGGACAGGGGTGCAAAACCCAGAAATCCCACATAAATCAGCTACAGTGGTGTTCAAACATTTTTTGACAGGGCCACCCCAGGACTGATCAATTTGTCCTAAATTTGTCCCCCTCCCCAGTCACACAAACAGTTCAATAAAATGTAATTACTTTAATATTTGTTAGCATCATATAATGTGTACAGGCATAAAATGTTTCCCTATTATTTTTTCATATTCCTAAAGACTGGAATTTCAAAATAGGCCTCCTTCCACCCAGTTCTGTTCTGTTCCCTTCACCTGCACCCTCCTGCGATTCCTTCATGCTTCACCAGGGGGTTTAAATGAGTTTAAATACCTATGTTCTGCTGTAAGCGTTTTTGGATAAAGGCATCAGGTAAATATAAATGTTACGTATAGTGTGCAAAAAATTAAAAAAATTAAAAAGTGTCGGTGGCCCTTGTCATTTCCGACAGCACCAAAAATAGCTTTCAGACACCTTACACTCATATCAATAATAACAGCAGTAATCATCTTGTCGTGTTTCCAACTGATGATTAGTTTTTGTAATAGACCGTTCAGTAAAAGTCTATCATGTGATGTGAGCTTCATTTTGTGTTCAAATTCCTGGTACATTGACAAAAGCATAATACCAATGACAGTTAATCATCTTTGGTTTATGGGCTTGGGGCTTGATAAATCAGGTACAGCTTATTATGTACTAGGCTACCATTATTACTGTTTTCAATATTAAATGTACTTTAAATGGTACAAACAAAAACTGTATTAAAAAGTATATTAATAAATTATATCAGTAATATGTGCAAAAAGTTCATTTAGACTTTAATTTCCCTTATGTTAAAAATGTCTCAATATAAAACATCTGTTACAGGAATATACATAATAAAGTTTTTATATACAGATATGTCTCGATTCACACAATGGAATACATTCATCATATGAAGAAGAAAAACGTAAAAGGCAAATGCAGGCTTATGCAACCTGAACCACTCCCATCTGATCAGAGGGTGGATCCCCCAGGTGGTGGAACCTGATCGGCTACTACCTGTATATGTGCCTGTTAAATATGCCACCATGGACATTACAGTGTGTAAAAACTGTGTAGCGGGCATCCACAGAAGTGCACAGGCTATCTTTGAGGTGGGCTGGTGGGTACAGGGAAACAGAAAAATTATTATAATTAATTTCTTATTAAAGTCACGATAACAATAATAATATTCCCTATATACAATAATGGCTTTTCGAGCTGATCAAGCAAATGTGCAGGAACCTGGTTCTTTTAACATAACTTCCAATTACTCATAATTTGAGTAATTCATTTTAAAAGATCAAGAAACATTTTCAGTGTTGATTCCATTTGTTGTCCACTCTTTTATATTACCCCAGATATACCTTTCCCATGCAATTACATTTACAGAAAAAGCACCAAAAGTTTGACTTGTACTGAATGCAATCATTTCATTACTCTGCACATTTTCCTAGGTTGTAGATATCCTTGTTCTCAAGAATCTCCACGCTTTTTCCTTCCTCACTGAGTGTGTTGGCCACCATAGCTTTGGCCACATACTTAATGGGTATGGACATAAAACCGGGGAAAAAGTTGGAGAGTCCACCAAAGAACTTTCTGGCAAGCCACTCTGCTGGTCGGGACTCTTGGCGATCAACCAAAAGCACTCTGAGGGAATAAACATCATCAGATCAAGGCAGGACATGGTAGGACTTACACTGTCTGAAATGTTCTTGGAGAAATCTAGGGTGCACACTAGGGTGGAATAAGAAATAAGAAATGATGCAGAAAGCATCTCATGCAGTAGTTTCCTTGGCCAGTAAACTTAGATTGTTAAAGTAAGTATTTAGGAAAGTAAGGAATGCTTACCCAGGTCTGAAGATGGAGTACCTTTCAAATTTCAATTCCTCAATATCTGCTTCCACTTCACCCTGGAAAAACACACATTAAATTTACATGCTGAATCATCATATAATTACTAGATATTAAGGTATAATAATATTTTCAGGAGAATTACTGCTTGTATACTGTAAGGAGTTTACCTTGACTCTCGTGTAAAGGAAGGCACTTGTTTTGTCGGCTCGTGCGGAGGACTCCAGGATGAATTGGGAGCAGCCACCAGCCTTGGCCAGCTGTGCTGATTTTAACACGTAGTCATGATCGACTCGAACAAAACCATCCTGTAAACATGTGGTAAAATGATACCGTTCAATTTACTGTTACAAGAGGTCCCTGTTTTAAGTCCACTTTACAGAATGTAAATATTATAGGACTGAGGAAGATATAAAGTACGGTACATTTTAGAAACACTGAAAGAATTAATGCATATGTACACATATTTTCAAAATTTTAAACACTAGCCTAGACCCTACTAAATTATCAAAATGTCTTCTTGCCTGTAACTCAGCTAAAAAAATAAACATCTTTATACGTCTGACTTTTCCCCCCTAAATAATATCCAGGAGTCAGCAGAGGCTCCAATTGGTGCATTTAAAATTTCGATACGTTGGTAACTGCCTCGGCGCATTTTAATGTTATTCACAGTCCACAGAATGAAGAGTGGATTAGATCAAGCCATTAATTATTTTGGCTTTAGTTCTGGATTAGCCCTCTGTACCATCGACTCCAATTCACAGCCACCATCTGATGAAATGCGAACTGACATAAATACCATGGCTCGCTTTCAATCCGATTATGCAGTTAAATCGGCCCTATGCTAACCCAAGCATCGGACGCTGGCAAGCCCCATTCTTCACCATTCCTGCTAACAACTGACAGCCCCTCCCTAGTACACAGGGACCCACGCTACCACCCCACAGCCCCACGCTAGACCCATCACCTTGCAACAATGTGACCCATTCACTGAGGTGACACATACACTGCCCCTCATCACCCTAAATATTGTTTTATGAGCAACAAATAGACTTGAATCCCCCTCAAGAAACTTCACATCTTCCAAGTGCTGGAATTTCCACAGCTTTTAAGAGGTTAAAGGGGAGATTTAAAAAGAGCTACAATGACTGTCTTGTGCCCCCTCCCCCCCCCCCAGCCCAACCCACAGCAATAGTAAATTCTAAAGAGCGTGAGTTTGTATGCGAATCTATTCTGAAGCACTGTGGAACTTCAAATACACTGGCTGTAATATTCTTCCCAGGTTCCAACACACAATGGTGGTTCATGGGGGAGAAGTGTTGAAATGTTGACACAACATCCTTTTTCTCAGAGAAATGTACCCAAACAGTCAAGGGAGACTCAAATAGCAGTTAGACCCCTAGTCAAAAGGAGGCCCTTTCAAACAAAGTTTCCGTTGATGATGCTAAGGCAAAGGAGTAGCCTCAAAGCTGACAAAAATTTATGAACTGCATATTTGCTTCCAAAGCAAACACTTCAAAGACTCCACATTCTTGGAAATTACACATTTTTAAATATAAAATCCGTCTTAGCTTTAAAAAAAAACAATACTAACAAAGCAAGAAGTAAAATAAGCCTTTGAGTTGTATTTTGAAAATAAAGTCACTTACAAATCATTTTACAATTTCATAAAGATGCAACTATTACATAAATGAGTAAATGGTTGGCAGACTATTAGTGATTTCTGCAGAATCCGGTGTGATAAAAATTAACATGTTGGGTTATAAAATTTAAAACGTTAGTTGAACTTACAGCCCCCGATTTGGCTTTAGTGGTTCCCAGGCAGCAGTATCCTACATCGTGACCCTGAAATGCTGAAGCAAAATTATCTAGGTTCTCGAAATCTACAACTTCCTGGATCTGGAAAAAAAATGTAAACATAGTGGAACTTAATTTGCAAATTTAATTTACTTTAATTGCAAATTTGTATATTTAATTAATATATGTAATATGTGTGTGTATATATATATACACACACACACACACACACACACACACACACACACGCACACACACAGATATAGCTTTTATTTTACAAAGTTAAAGTAGGCATACAGTTTTTATTTTAAAGTATTCGGTCATATTCAGTCTCTATTAGGTGTTCAAAATGTCCTCCATTGATATTGATACATTCCTGGAGCCTGTCCCTGATACCGTGACACACTTTAGCTACCTTCACAACACCTTTCCACAGCGTTGGAGCCGACAATGTGGCAGCATTGACTGGCCACTATGTTCACCCAGCCTGACACCCATGGACTTTTTTTGGGGCATAGTCAAGGAAAAGGTTTTTAAGAGGAAGCCCCACACAGTGGATGAATTGAAGAAGTATATCTTGCAAGCATTTGTGCACATTGTGTGCTAAAGTGTGTCAGTGTCAGGGACAGGCTCCAGGAATGTAACAGTGTTGACGGAGGACATTCCGAACACCTAAGACACAAAGCACTTTCCAATCCGTTCTGTAAAATAAAAACTGTATACCTACTTTTGGTCCACCCTGTACATGTGTATACATACATACATACATACACACACATATGGTTTAAATTACTTAACTAAAGATGCAAAACATTTTTAAAAATAAAAGGAGTACGTTCTCTGAAATGATAAATAAGGACACGCTCTTAACTGATTTTCCTCTAGGTGGCTGATCTGATCTCTGCTTTGCACACACGATAAAATACCCATTAGCAAAGAATGTTCCGGGTTTGAGGACACACTGACGTCAGCCAGATGTGCTATACACTCAAACATCCCTGCCATAAATGTGGCAGGGATCGCTTTGTAGTCTGTCCACTGGCTTAAAAGGGACATTGACATGGCATGTATCTGACTTACCACGCTTTCATAAGCTTTGTCCTCAAAGGTCAGCTGTCGTCTCCCTATCAGGGTAATCTTGGAAAAGACCTTTCGATCCACAAGCTCTTTCAGCAGCTGCTTGCCCGTTTCCCCGGAGGCGCCCAGGACGAAACAGGTTTTATTCTTCTCCCGGAAAGCCTCCTCCAGCGTCCTCATATTACTCGCCATTCTAATACAGATATCATTTTATATTTTTAGTTTCTATTTATTTAGATCGAAACCAAGGGTCTGTCTATGACTGTACACAATTTAAAACACGACGCAAAGGTTAGAGGCTCTTGATTTTAAATGATCGTGTTCGCTACGCGACTACACCAGGCTTCAACACCATTCTGACGGACATTGTGATCAAAATTAAATTTCAACGACGGACATGGTGTTTAGAAAAGTGCCTACAAAACGAGTCTTGCGGCGGCTGCGTTTGTCCGCGTAGGTACAGGCTGGCGACACCGGTGTGTGTCACCCTTACTTACCTTGGACACGCTATCGTCTCTGGATGCGCCAAATAATGCAAAACAGCTGCTATCAGAACCAATATGCCGCTGAAGAAGCCCACGGTTTTACCACATCTGCGTAAAGGTAAAGTCATAACAAGCTGTAAAAGGTACTTTACTCGTAACAACGCACGTGTACGTTTACTTCCGGTTTCAAAATCGAACGAGTGCGCGCATCTAGGCAGCCGTGCACGGTGCCGTGCCTAGTTTTTAGGGTTGTGTGTGACTGATATGATGACGGCAACAACAACTACTTCTATTACTACTACTACATTAATAAATATTGTACTTATCAATATTATTATTTGTTTCACTTTGTCTTAGACGGGGGGCGCCGGAGATTAAGCTTGCCCTCGGCGCAATTATGTGGGCTTCGATCGGTCTGGGACCTGTATCACGAAACAGGATTAGTTAAATAACTTGGCCACAAACATATAACATAGCAGAGACATCCATATCAGGTCTACATCACGTCTGTTGGTCATCAACCCTATCTGGACGTATTTGGGATGTGCAAGGCTGGTCCCATTTCTTAACCTGGCCAAGACATTTGTGAATGTCTGTAGACCTTTAAGTAATTATCA
This sequence comes from Mormyrops attenuatus, assembly GCA_026777985.1. Classification (NCBI taxonomy): domain Eukaryota; kingdom Metazoa; phylum Chordata; class Actinopteri; order Osteoglossiformes; family Mormyridae; genus Mormyrops; species Mormyrops attenuatus. The sequence continues at coordinate 554,097 of JAODKC010000087.1, forward strand.
TTTTCTGAACATCTGGTCATAATATATTTTGTACGTTTGCAGACATACCAAACAGATTATTAAAGGAAAAATTAAGCTGGTATTTGCATAATGTGACAAATAATGAATTAAAGCTAACAGTGACATTCAGCAAGTAACCTGTTCATTCACACAAGCAGTGATTTTGTCAGTCTGCTGTTTTTGCTGCGTTTGATTTGTCATTGGTGGGAATTGAGTTATGGTGTCATTCAAACTGTTTGAAAGGAGCAATGCTTAACATTAACTAGGGATAAAATCTACTAGCAAGTTTTAGTGTGACTGCCAAGAAAAAGTTGAAATTGATAGTAGCACACAACTGATTATAAGCTCCTCAATACCACCCTTTCCAAACTGACTAGTTGCAACCTAAAGAAATCATGAAACATTTTAGCTAAAGTATTCATTCTTCTAACAAACAACTGAAACTGGCTTTAGCATTTGTGGGTAGCTAGCTAAGTAACTAAAGTTAACTTATCTACTTTTGTCTATAGCTACGTCCAACATCAGTGCCTGACCTCACAAATGCTCTTCTGGATAAATGGGCAAAAATTCCCAAAGACACACTCCATAAACTTGAAGAAAGCCTTCCTAGAAGAGGGGCAGCTGTTATAGCTGCAATGGAGAGACCAGCTCCATATTGGCGACTGTAGCCTGATCAGATCATGTGACCATTTATGCAGACCATTTATGCAAAGAGACGGTGATGCAATGTGTCGACACCCAACTGAAAAGTTCTCGTATCCCCAGGCTGTACTAAATTCTGTAGTTTGATAACTGGTTAATAATAATAAATACAGTAATAAATAAATAAATTTAAAAAACACTAAGTATAGAAGTCATGAGCCTCACACGACTAGTAAATTACCATCTTAACCAAACGTTTCAGTCCTGAGCTGTGCAACGGCAGTGGGAAAAGTTAAGGGAGTAACACATATTTTTCTATAATAATTTTTCTGTTACTACTTACTTTATAAATAGTTCAAATGTAAATTGAACTAACACAGTACAATGCAAAATGGTGTTTCGGTAACGGTTGATTCTTTCAAATCATTTACCTGTTCCCACTAAAATTCCACGTTGATTAGGACCATGTGTCAGCTTTACAGTTTGGTCAGTGGACTGGCTTCAACCGATGCTTTGAAATGACTAAATCTTACATTACTGAGAAGTGCATTTAAAAATGCACAGCCGGCTGGCAGGTTAGTATGTCTATATTAAGAAAATTTGTGGGATGTGGGTGGGAACTGGAGAAATGCTGCGGGAGTGGGACATAAAATGGTGTCCTATTTCATTAGGCTTCATGTGTGAAAAAGCGAACTTGTGTCCTTAAGCAAATGTGAAGCTTGAGCAAAAACAGTAAAGGCAATTAAAATGGCCAAGCTATACTGTGACTACAGTGGCACCAATATTTATCTGCTGCACAAACTTTTACTGTAGCTGATCCTCATAATGGCTTTGCTTTCCAACCCATGTCTGTTAAAGGGAAGTCAGTGCAAATGTAAATCAGATTAGCAGTAAAAATTGTGAAAACTGGTTAACTTTGCTTATTTATAATTTGTTTTTATTTCTCCAGTTGTGGTAATGAACTGGGACAAGGGGGCAACAGAGTCTCAAATAAGGGCAGCCTTGGCCGACCACCTCAAGCCCCGGGGAGGAAGGCTGATAGAGGGAATGCAGAAAGGACATGAACTGGCTGTTGTTGTGTCAGAGTCGGCACCCGTCCGTCCCTGCCCTTCAGGTCACATTGCCGATTGGCCTTCCTGTTCCCTCCTCTGTCTTGTAGCCCCTTAGTCCCTAGTATTTTTGCTTGTTACTTGGACCGCCACATGGCTTATTGGGCGAAGTGGTTGGCCACTGTTCCTACTCCCCTTTTTGTTGTGGGTTCAAGGCTGGCCAGATGCAACCCCCAACAAGTCATTTTTTTTTTAACATTCGTTATTTTATGGTCTCCTGCTTTGTAACTGTGCATTTTCAGTTACGGTTCCTTATAGTTCCTGTCCAGCATTATGGCCTCTTAGTGGTGTATTTAAGCGCCTACTTTTGTTCTGTTTCCTGTTGGTTCATTGTTGCTGTCTCCCTGTGTTGCTATGTGTTTGATTCATGATAGTCATCCCCTGTTCGTGTTTGTAGTCTCCCTGTCTTTGCTTCCTGCCTCATGTTCAGTTTTATTAGTGTTGCATCAGACCCCTCATGGACTCTTTATTTTGTAGTTTATCCCTGTGTTCTATTTCTTTAATAAACCCCTTTCTGTCTTGGAACCATTCCGTGGATGGTCAATGTTTCCCCACTTGTGCCATGCCCAGCCATAACATGTTGCTGTTGTTGCTGTTGTATTTGAACGTCAATGAATGGAAGGATATAGACATTAAAATTGCATACGCATGATTTTTGCTATAAATTTTTTCTTGCATGATTTGTAGTATTCAATACATGTACAACAGACTGAAGGCTTTCTAAAGCAATGCATACATTAATATTCAATAGAAATACAAGTTATTTGTATTGCTCAAAATGAAATATGAACGTATGAGATAAAAAGACGTGATATAAACAGGTTTAAAACATCCTAGGGACGTTACATTTCGACGTTGAAATTATGATTAAAAAAGACATCATAAAACTTTCATTCTGGCTTTATGGAGGACTTCTTCTAGACTAACAATGGCATGTTTTTGTTTGTTGGGTTTTGAGGCTAAGTAGAGTAACTCTGGCTTTCTGATATCACTGGCTTACTTCACCACAGTAACTCATGCTACATGCCTAACATGTTCCGGTATTCCAGAAAATGAGATAGGGTTTAAACCACAACTCCGACTTGAATGAGCCCGAAATAATGTAAACATAATTAACAGGTTCCAGAAACGCTGATTACGCCTTTGGGGATTGAGTTGGCTGAAGTCTGAGTATTCATTCGTTTTCTGTACCCACTTGTCCAATTCAGGGTCATAAGCCTATCCCAGAGATAGAGAATAACTGAGGATGAATGAATGTTACATTTATATTTTTTATACTTTTTCAAGATACCCAAAGCCCTTTACAGAACCATTGGGGAGCCCCTTGAACCACCACCACTGTGTAGCCCCCACTTTGATGATGCGACAGCAGCCATTCCGCACCAGTACAGTACGCTCGCCACACAGTAGCTAAGGTAGTGAAGGGGCAGGAGAGAATTCACCAATTAGATATATGGAAGGCCAGATTTGATAGGGCCACAGTGGGCAGTGTTTAGCCAGGATATCTCTTTTTCAACCTTCGCATTTCCACTGCCGATATGAATCATTTCGTCCATCATATTCAGAGCAAGTACCAGCACACCAAGGACCTGGGGACAGGCTCAAGTAAAGCACACGATATTCTTCAAACTGGTATGTATTACTACTAACTTAAATATGAATAGTATTAGCTACAGGTCAATTAATTTTCTTACTTTTTAAAGCAAATTGGAAGAAGGCTGAGCTTTAAAAAAACTGGGGAGGGCCAGCTGAGGCAGATTCTCCGCTGGCTATCCAGCAAAATGCCCACTGGCGAGAAATAAAGGGCATAGAAGGAGGAGCTCATCCTCAGAGCCACTGGCAAGATGCTGCAGTGGTCAATTCCTGTCACGGATAGGAAGGTCATCGCACATATTTATGCTGTATGTGTGTAAGTGTTTCATCATAGGCATTTTTCTGTGGTGGGGGTCTCAGGGAATGTCCTAACAGTTGTACCAGTGCCCCAGCAGCAGGATGGGGATCCACGTGACGTGTTGGATGAGGACACAGAACCTAACCACTCTTATGGAGAAAACAACATCAGCAAGTTTGGCTAGTAAATTGCTGATGTATATTATTTAATCTCAACCAAAGCAGTGACTCTCAAAAGACAATTTGTCCATATATGTCAAAGGATCTTGATGATCACGTGAAGTACACTTTGGAACACTCTTCTTACTTCCCAAATACTATATACATCAGGGTTCCCCAATTCTGAACCTGGAGGGCCAGAATCCAACACAGTTTGCATATTTCCCTGATCAATGCACACCTTAATCAGGGGGCACTAGCCCTCTCTGCCCCCCCTCCCCCCAAAAAAACACCCATGCAATATTGCTATAACTGTTGAAACCATCCAATTGTGTAACATATTTTAAAATCCTCCAAGGAGCCATGTTTTGTTGATGGATACTAAAGCGCTTGCCTTAAACTGTATCACACTTATACCTTATACTTATTTTTACCATTCTTGTTTACATTAGACAAACTTGCTCCCAAGCAAGTTTGATCTTATATCATGTTGAACAACAAATCCAACAACAGTTTTACAAAACCAAGAAATCCCAGACACCTTGTGTATATGCATATGAAGAACACCCCCAGATTATGATTCTCCAAAAATATGTCAACAAGTCTGTGTGTGTGTGTGTGTGTGAGGGGGGGGGGTTGCCACAGGTTTTACACAGGCTTGTAAAATCTATTATTTTAGCTTGAGGGTTCCCACAATAAAATGTTTTATTAAGATCCATGAATGCCATCAAAACAGTGCTGTGCTTTGTCTGGTTGCTAATGTTTAAGGTTAGGACTAGATGGACGTTAATAAGGTTGCCATAGCTGGAAATAGGGTTGCGCCCATACAAATGAATAGAGAGTTCCGACGAAGGTATCAGTACAAACCAACGTATCTGTGCGTGATGGATTTAGAAATATTGAATGGTTTTTGAAAGGCGACAAGTTCATTTAATACTGAATAACAAAAAGGAATGAATATGACTAAGAGAATTTCCCTAACGCACATGTTTGGAGATTGATTAAATTATTGACATTTATACGTATGCATTTACGCTGGCAAATTCTGCTGAGTGCCTCTTTTGAAAACGTGCCCTCAAAATTCGCGTGAAAAACAGAGAAGCCCCCATCCCCGCGTCGGCAAATGTTACCGAGCCCCCCGTTGTGTGACGCCTCCTCCTCCAATGAGCCACGATATCGCTGTTCGCCGTTATTGCACTTTAGAACTCTTCGCTCTTTACTATACTAGTCCTCTGTTCCGCTACAGGGAAGTACGGAGCCCTGTTGCGATCCATGCTTAAGCGATTGCCTGATTTTACGCCTTTAGATGCAAGCGCTTGAGTAGTAATCATGGTTTCAGTAAGAATATCTGACTCGACATGGATTGCTGATATAGGCAGCCTTGTGATATTGTTTATCTCGAATTGAATTTGTTTGGTTTTCTTAAGCTGAAACTTATGTACTAAACCTGAGTTTGTTAAACCAGTTTTGTGATACAAGTTTCTGGTGTGTAGGCAAATGGTTTTAATGTACAATGTTTCGGTGTCATGTTTGATGATATTCCAGGCTTAATAGCTCGTGTCTTACAGCAGAGGTCGTCGTTGTCCCTGCAAACAGCTGAGTGCCAAAATATCGCAGCGCCTGAACGCAGCCCGGTATTGAAACGTAGCCGATAGAACTGTTATTTTGTTTCTATGATTAATTGACTCTTTTAATAGCATCAAATAAAAATTATATTTTCAAAGGCAGGCAAGTTTTTGTACTTTTCATTAATTCTTGTGCTGTGATCCCGTAAAAAAATACAAAAAAATATAAATTAAGTTTATATCCCTTAGTCCTTTTGAACTAATAAGGGGTGCTGAAAAGTACATGTGAAATTTGTCTGACATACAGATAAATTTGATCTCCATCTAAATCAGTCATGCACCTTAAGTGATGTTATTCGTTAGGAACGCCTAAAATCATGTGAAAGAGAAGCAGATGATTCGATGACTACTTGCCTATAAATTCTGACACGGTAAAACGCAGGAAAAAAAGAGCCGTCTTTAGCTTATTAATTTAAGTCTTGAATTTCGTTCAACATAGGCTGACTGACAGCTTCCTACGTCCCGAGCCTTGATCTTTGAAGCTGCTGACAGAGAAATCTCTAATTGCCCCTTTATGAAAAGGAAATGTCGCCTCATTGTTCTTACCAGTAGGTACTAATTGCAGCCAGCAGCGGGGAAGGGGCTGACGTTGAGTTCCTGTCATGTGCACATGTTGATTCATTGTCATTCATTGATCAGCCGTCAGGATATGGATGGCTTCTGTTTAAAACCAGATTGGATTTCCGGTTGCTTTATGTTTCATTCTTTTCTAATACACTTGTCTCAAAATGTCAGACAATATTGGTTTTCTAATAAATAGCAATTTGGGTGATTTTTAATATACTGTCATAGGGTGGTTAATTCAGTCTCCAAAAGAACCTTGCGTGTTTTGAATTTCTAAAAAGACTTCTAACATGCAACTAGCTATTTAATTGTTACTCTGATATCATCATTTATTTTAAAAAACAACAGTAGGCCAACTGAAACATTATCAATGTATACATAATGCAGTTTAATTATACAGCACATGTTAACATTTTTAAGCACTACATTTAAAGAGTTATAACAAGATTATGATGAATTAAGATTATTCACTGCTCCCTTCAGCTTTTGAACGCTACTGTTACACAGATACAGCGTTTCCACTCCGTGTCGTTTTACTGACTGAAGCAGGCCATGCTTAGTAGTGTTACCTTAAAAATCTGATGCTAATGATGGCAATTAATTGAGTCTGACAGGACAATCTGCTGGTCATTGTTTCCTAATGGCAGAATTACTGTCACATTCATTGACATTGTAGGTGAGAGGAGACAGACTGGGGAAACCTAAGCCCCATGGGTGAGATTCCACACAGCTGATCCTATTGTTTGTATTTGCTCAATTAGGCCTGGTCTCTTGCCATCAAAAGCAACTGTCAAATACAGTTTGATTGTCCAATGATATGTCATTAATACCTATCTTTCCCCAGTCATCTGGGGACTGGCATCAAAAAGAGAAGAAAAGAATATATCACGTGACTTTTTGTAGCCTTGATTGTGACCCGTCCCATTTGCATTTAGTTAACATTGGCAATTGTCCCTTTTGAGTAATTTTTCAAATATTATCGTCATATTGTATAATTGGGGCAAGACACTAAGGCACAATTGGCCAAATTATATGATTCAATGTGTTAACATATAACACTATGGTTCAGGGTGTAAGTTAAAATGACCATCTACTGGTGACTGGGGAATTTAGTTTTCTCATTAAAGGGAATAAAAGAGAACCTATCCTTTTACTAAATTAAACCGGGAAAAAAGGGAGCTCGTAAAACAATGCAGCTCATTGAAAGTTTTTGAAGGACACTTCCTTCCTAACTGTTTTTATTTAAGACAGATCAGATCAAAAACCAGCACAGCTGGGGAAAGACTTTCCCAACTATTAATCCAGGTCAAATGAGCTTTTTGGCAAAGCCTACTGTTAAGCAGCAATGAGACCTGCTTTGTAGTCTGGCACCAACTTAGAACAATAGATTCCTTAAACAACAAACAGATTACTCAGACTCTTGATGGGCATATGCCTTACTAAAAGAACTTCTCAGCAGGTATAACTATTAATAACATAATGTATGACACATCTGTCCACCCTGCTCATCCCCTTTATGCAGTCGACTTGGTGAGACCATCCATTTCTTTGCAAATGGCAAACCTGAATCACCATTCAGGACTCCATGTTTGCTCACACAGTAGAATTTTCGTCCTTCTCTGCTTTGATATACTCTCTGTTTCAATTCTGCACCACATGTGCCAAACAAAGGTTTAAATAGTAATATACCCACATATACACATAGAAACACACACACAAACACACTCAGCGGCTCCCTGTTAAATCTATGCAATAAAATTTCTGATGAAAAATTTGACAAATGTCAGTATACTTTTGCATATCAGTCGAAACAGACATTCCTGGCTCCAGTTTGGTATTTTGTGATGATTTGGAACATCTAAGTACTGGAGGTAATTAATCAACACTTCGACATGTCAGTTAATCACTAAGTCGGCTTTTAATTAATCCTGTCAGTTTATCAATATATTTACACTGGTCAACAAATGCTTACTTTGTTTTTGTCACACAGATAAAAATAGGTTAGTATTACAGTATTATTTTTGCTGAATTCAAATATCTAACTGGAGTTTCCCTTTCACACAAGGATTTTGAGTGACTTTACACTACACATACAATTACAGTATATGTGCATGGTGGATGTGACTCATCTAAAAAGTAACAGTGTATGATTTTCTGCTATACGTGGCCTCCGGAACATCCCTCTTAAGGGTCCAACAGAAGTCAGCAAGCATCCTGGGATTCCACTTACCTTGACATCATGTTTCCGTATCAGAGAGAGAGCAGGATCCTGTCTCAAAAAGTCTGAACATATTACAGCCTGTGAACTCTGGCAAAACAAACTTACAACACTTTGCACGATTCTGTAAAGTCTTACAAGTGCAATTCTAAAATCAGCATTAAAAACACATAAAATACACCCTTCGTTGTTCTGTGAAAAAATCTTTGTTGACCAGAGGTATTAGTATTACACTTATTTATTGCTAGGTAATAAAAACAGAATAGATAAGTATAGTATCATGGTTATTGTATTTAGAAGCCCTGCAGTATGTACTGTATAACCAGATGTTGATTTATTGTGCTGTGTTTGGTCTCACTGATCAACAAGTTTTTCCTGTGGATAAAATTACCTTACATGTCAGTCTGGTCTGTAACTGAAGTACATTCCTAACTAAACCCAAATTATCTATTTGGTTTGAAAAACAGGAAGGTATATACAAATCTGACATCTTTGATATTTTTCTCAGTTATTTTTCAATCTCTCCTAAATACATTAGAAAGGTGAAAACCCATCAATTGTTCTAATTATTATACATTATTCATCCCTCTGTCTTCCATAATGCTTATTCAATTGCCTTTATTCTCATGCTCCTGTGATGCTTTTACCATGAACAATCAACCAGAGAAGCCAGAGATAATCCCAGTGATCAGAATATGGGACACTACAGTGGTTTAACTTGCATTGTTTTTATAAATGAAACACATTTATGTTCTTATTAATTGCTTTAGACTTCTATGTGGAAAATAATTACTTATTTTATACAACTATTTATCATGTAGAACAATACGCTTATAGTTTTTGAGTTACATGTAATAGAAGATCATATTTTGGGGACACAGGACAGATAAGGTAATGCTAAATTAAGAAACAAATGTCTTACCAGCTCTTCTATGAAGTTATCCAAAATAAATAAAAGCACATCAAAGTGGGATTTGAACTTCAACCCGGTGGTGCTTTGGTGTAGATCGCACTTGTGGCTGACCACTCAATTATATTCTAAAATATTTAAAAGGCTTCCTTAGGGATTTCTCAGCAGTTTCTTGTAGATAGTCGATACCCTCCACACTGTCATGACCTAAGGTCGTTGTTTTCTCCAGTGCCTGTGTATAACTGCATAGTGTGGTGTGTGAAATCGGAGGCAGCCCTCACTGGTGTGCACAGCACCAGTTAACATGATGGGATTTTAAAAGCAAGATTTTCATAATGCCTTGCTCTGCAATTCTGATTGTGCAGCAGGACTGATACCATTTTGCAGTGTAATCTTATTGTGTTCTTAAAATTTCATTTTCATGTGATAGCAGCGGTACTGTGCTGTGTAGTCAGAAAAGTTAAAAAAAATGACAGGATCTACAAACAAGAGCAGTGATTTTCCCAGGAAAGAGTGAAAGAAAGTCTTTTTCTCCTCTGTGTTGAATGGGACACTGCACATAAAAGCATCTTAATCAATATTTGTAGTTGGTTATTCCTGCAAATCTGTTTGCTGTTTTAAATAATCCTTTTGTTGCTTTCCGGGAACAGTCTAAAGGTTTCTTTCTATCCTAGTTGCAAATGTTAATACGTTTTAAATATCCAAACTAACCATTACTTTTGCCATTTTACATTACTTACACTCTACAATATAGTACAGTACTAATATATTTTGCAATCCAGTAAGTTGACATCTATGACATATAGAGGATATTATAGTTTTATGACATAATATATGGTATTAATGTGATAATAATTTACGGTCAGTTAAATTTTTTGCAAAAGACAAAAAGACATAAATTAGGGAATAGTTAAAGCATATTTAAAAAGAATAAGTCCGTTATATGTCTCTGGAAATGAGAGCAGGGCACAGAAAGCAGAGAGGGCTTGGTCAGCATGGCACCTGGCATCTGCCCAGTAGAAACCCCTAGGAGCTTCATTAAAATGGATCCAGGCAGGACTGGTCCAGGGGAACTGGAATGGGGTCGTGGCAGACCCACCACAGTACAAACCAGCCTCCCTACTGGTGTGCAAAAGCAGTTACAAATGGCAGTGTTGAGAGGACAATCACAGTATGAATAGGCCTAAATGAGTCAATGCTTAATGCCGGTTTACTAACACCTGTATTAGTGCGCTATCACGGTGGGGTGGACTGCTGTCAGACAAGTAGTAATCCCATAAGCCCCCAGCATTTGCATATTCCTCATTAGCTTATTAAGACCTGAAGGATGCAGGTTTTCACAGCTGGCAGGCTTCATTCCTCCACTTGCACTGCCTGGGTGGCTGTGTAATGAAGTAATGTTAGTGAATGTGAGGTTTATATGTGTGTAAGGGATTAAAAGAATTAGAATTGGTGTGAACCAATGCAACCATATTCTTTCTACTGGATCTGGGTAATTGGAGGGGTGGAGAAGATGGCTGATCCATTAGCTTGGTCTGTTTGCTCAGGAGTCGGGCAGCTCAGTTTTCCAATTTTGTTCCCTCTTTGGGCCCTACTACTTTTGTAAAAGTGGGGGGATATGTCTTTGTCCCAGGACCTAACCCTCAGCACCTCTGTATACTTACCAAGCTAAGTAGATTCTACTACAAAGAAAATGCCTCCAAGACTTAGGAGGGTGGACACTGTTGCAAAAAATGCAGTAAAAGTTTCAAGTGCTACTTAAGGGGCAGTCCAATCAGACCACACTCAATCTGTGGCCCAAAAGCAAGAGATAATTGAAATTTATAAACACCTTGGAAGCCTCTCTCTTATTTTATTAATTCTCTGCTTTTGGAATCCAGGCATCAGATGTGCCGAAAGCTACTTAAAGGAAAATTGAAATGTTTTAGATTCAGCATAAAGAGAAAGGAATTATGGGAAGGCTTTCCCTGAGACCGCATAATCTTAATAGCAAAGCATTTTGTTATTTGTACAGCTGGAGTAAACTATGATGTTTCTGTGCCAGTCTGTGTGATTTAATGTCATTATGTTACCCAAGATGAGCCTGAAGCCTGAAAACTATTTTCTTTTCTTTTTGATAGAAGACAGAATCATCCTTCTGTAACGTATACCTCTTGTGTGATTCACTGTCTGGATGCCTTTCAGGACAGTATTGAAGAATCTAAGACAGACTCTATCTGAACATAAAAGCCAAAATTTGTCTGCCTGCTTATTTGTAGGTGCTGCATTTCTTCTAGTCAGGTGCATGAGCCAATGCAGTCCTTCTTCTGAATTATATCAGTAAATTCTATTGTAAAAGAAGCCTCTCTGTACCCATCAGAACATATTCTCAGCTATTTGGTCTCTTTTACAGTTTAATCAGCGTTGTTCACATTTGTTGAGTTTGCAGAATTACAGAATTACAGAATTACATGTTGAATTGTGTTTTCAGTTAAATTCAGTTTTACGTACAACTGAGTATATTCAACATTAATTAAAGGGGTTCTGGATTTTTTTTAAAAACTAAGAATATATTTGATCTATTAGAGTGTGTAACATCACTGTGACATTGTTGAGGCAATCAAGCTGTGTCAATCACTGTCAAATCAGTGTTTTCCCTTGTCATTTGCTATATGCACTGCTTCAAGGGCCCCTTCCTCAAAGGGATGATCATGAAAGAGTAGTGACTCGAGCTGACGGGACATATTAACAGCAGATGATTTTAAGTGGGGATTGGATCAGGTGTCATCATTAACTCCCTCTGGTCGTGACCCTGTAAAATTTTCCTTGGTGCCAATTAGGAGAGTGGAAAAAAACCTGCGTGAGCAGGGTGGGGCCCTGGGTGGTGTTAGTGTGCCCCTGCTGGCCACACACTGGCCGGTCAGCAGGGAATGGGACTAATGGCTTATCAGCTCCTCATCCGACCTGATCTGTAGTGTCCTACTGGGAATTCTTGTCTGCCAAGCAGGATCAAGACCATTAGAGCCACGGAGTACTTTAATGATGAGATATTGTGGGTTGGGGCGTCCCTGATGTCAGAGCTCTTTAGGAAGGTGAGACATTCATAGGGCAGGAGCATTAGAGTACTCCTTACACACACTCAACAAATTGACCCTCTCAAGTTCTGCAAGGCCCGTTGCAGGTACAGTAATACCAGTGGTAGAACTGTAAAGGTTAATGAAATAGCCCAGTCAACTATTTTCCTCCGGTTTTGTTATTAGTTCAAAATGATTTTTCATGTGTGACGTCTTTGCAATCCAATCAGAGAGTGAGCTCCATCAGGCCTCATATACGACACCTTCGACGGCTCTGTCCCACACACGCCCTGCTCCCAGAGCTGCCTAATTACCCCAGTGTTCTCTCCATGGCCGATTCTCCACACCAGGCGCAAAGTGTGAGCAGTAATGAGCAGATAAAGAGTGGTAATGACACGGCGTGGGGTGGGGGGACAAAGGCCCCAGGACGATGGCGGCCACGTTGGCTGACCCCTCGATGGTGCCTGTGATCTGAATTTTATTGATCACTCAATTTGTGGCCTCCTTTGGCCGAAGCTCCCCTCGCAGCGTCTGCCGCCGCCCCCGGGGGCGCTGGGCCCGGGAGACTCCGTCTGCTCAGCTTGTCAGGGCCAGTTATGTGTGTGAAGAATGGAGGAGGCAGGTGGTGTGACTAAGCGAGGGCCTTGTTAGGATGGGGCGGGGTTGGGGGTGGGGGGGCAGAGCCGGGCCCTGTCCCAAACAGGCCTCTCTCCACACCCTCCCAACTGTTCCTCATTCAGTGCCGGACTGCTTTTTCCTCTTCTCCTTTTTCTTTACAATGCATTGTTAACAAAACAGTTTACAAACCACGGCTGATACATTATCCACCCTGCTTGCACTGAGATTTATTTAGGCAAATGGATGCGGGGGTGGGCCTTTTGGGAGAAACCCCGTGCACAGAACTTTACACAACACCACATGGGCTGTGCTGAATATGCCATTAACTTTAACAATATGTTAAGTATATATTATTCTTATTAGGTATATTAACACTTTTGAAATGTTAATATGGGGACTTGGAGCATGGCTCAGTATCTATTACAGGATGTAGGTAACAAACTGCATCATTACTCATGAAGATTTTTATTTATTTATTTATTTATTTATTTTTATTGCCTTGATCCAAAACAAGAAAACAAGGCTTGATAAGAGGTGAACAGATGGAAATTCCGTAAAAGCGGGGTAACTGGCTAAAGAAATTCATTCTGCAATAAAGTGAGAGGAAGCTGCAGTAAACAGACAATTAACACACAAAAAAGCTGATGAGTGAATGAGAGGCACACAGCCCAGGCTCACAGAATGTGAAACGAAAAACGCTGAGGGTTTCAAAAATGTATCTGCAAGTGAGGAGAGTCACGTAATACTGCTTAGTGCTTCTGGAAAGGTGGAAACTCCGGTGCGTTCCCCATGACTCTTGCCCATCTTCCTTAGAGACCTTCTGCATTTATTGTGATTTTTTAAATTTTAATTTGACTTTAACTACATCATCTTTTTCTCTTTCACACAGTTGGAGCCTCTGCGGCTGACAATAGAATCTTTCAAGGGGAAGGAGGCTAGTGTTGGCCAAAGGTTAAACAGGGCTCCCCATCATGATAAATCACTGCTTGATGAGGCCACCATTGTCCTGTATTGTTGTTGCTCACTTTCAGACCGTTACCTTCTGGTTGTAAAGCTGACACAGCTAATGAACTGGCTGCTTTGAACTTTTCCACAATATTGACTGGTTGCACGGAGCAGATGTCCCTGGCCAAGCAACTAGTAAATGTACATTAGATTAACAAAGGAGATGGGGAAGGAGATGGGGGTGTATGGGGCTGTGTGGGTAGAAAACGGGAGCCGGGGCGGGTTTCAAGATGACAGCACTGGAGGATCTTGATTTTATAAAAACTAACTTCTTTATTAACCTATATAACATGGTGGCAAACCTGAACAATGCCACTGCTGGAATGATCAAAAAACATCTTGTTGATTGCGCAGTATATTTATAAGGTACCACTGAGGATGACATTTCTATTCCATCTCCTACCTCATCTCATGATTCGATTTAAATGATCCACATATTCTGCCATGTTTCAAATTCACATGAATACTTATATACATTTCACATAGTGAAGTTTTATATTATTGATTTACATTATCCCTTTGTCCACTTTGTAGTCATTGATCTTTATACCAGCAGTGGAATCCACATTGTTCTGTTAAGCTTCACTTAACGATTAATTATTCATCTTGAAATTAATCTAAAATGAAAGAGGCTAATTATCTTCCATAACTGGCTAAAATTTAATTCATAATTAGCCTCATTTTGACAGAGCAGATGATAAAATCCATTAACTAAAACTGCAATAGATACATATTTGTAAAATTCAATTAAAATCGCAGATCTTTTATCTAAATTGGTCTGTTGTGGAATATTCCAGACAAGCACTTAAAGTTCTATGTAGAGCGCAGCTAAATTTGGTCCAAAAGCAGCGGAGTGCTGTCCCTTTTAGCCTGACCCTAGAAAGAGCTAATGACTTAATAAGGAGGCATGACTAAACATTTGCCACTTCACCAACTTGTACTGACAGAGGGAGAAAGTGGAAGAGAAAGGTATGAGTAAGTTACACTGATTAGCATATAATTGCTGTCTTTGTATTAGACACCAGGAATTAGGACTGTGCTTGGTGCCTGGCAGTTCATTCATTCAGAGGCTACATATATGGCTAATTCAGTTTTAGGCATGCGTTTGGAGAATTGATTAAGTGCACTTGTTATGGCATTTGTCAAAAAGTAAATTAAAGAAAAATAAATATAATAATGACCTTTTTTTATTTTTTGAGGAGATAATCAAACAATGCATTAATTTGAACTATTGCAGAAAATACAGTACACCAAGACTGCGAGAATAAGTGCAATTATAACTCAACAGAAGTGCAATTATAACTCAACAGAAGTGCAATTATAACTCAACAGAAGTGCAATTATAACTCAGTTTGACAACTTTGTGCAGGTTTCTTTGGCGTAGCTATGCAAGTGCACATATAACTAATGTTATGAAGTGACATGAGTGTCTATGAGTATAAAGATTAATTTATGATATTTCCCAAAGTGTCACCATACATCAGCACCATGAAAAGGTCATAAGGATGCGGCACGCCACCAGCAGCATGGTGAAATATGAGTACATCAGGTCCCAGTGCCACAGACTGCTGGTGGTCCTGCTCTGATTCCCAGCTAAACTCCTCAGATGACAATGCAACTTCAGCCTGGGGGGAGGCAATAGTGGCAGATTAGGCATGAATACAAAACCACTTCCGGAAGTAGAAAGCCCTGTGGGTGTCTGGTCATATACACTGCGACAGAATGGGTTAGCATGCCCAAAATGGAAATGATTAAAATGAGACGTTCTGTCTACAACATTCTGCTCTATTGCTTGATTATGTTTCATCGAAACTATGGTGCTATTTAAGCAGGCTGTACAGCAATTCTGCCACATAAACTGGAATCCATGGATTAACCAAGATTTACTGATTTAGGATTATTTTAGGGTTCTCAAGCTGCTTACTTACATTTTTTAAGGTTATAGACATTAAAGTCTATAACGGCACTAGTTAGAATACACTGAAAACAAAAAAAAATTATTTCAGATGATTAAAAGCAACAAAAAAGTCAATATAAATCAAATGAAAATTCCAGTGCCTGTGCGTTAAAGATGACTCAGATCTTACATCCATTTGGTGCTGCTCAGAATGGTCCCCACGCAAGGGCTCTCTTCTACACTAACACGCCATACTCCCCAGGACCAAAACTGTACCCGTCTGGTACCAGCCCCCCTCCCTGTCCCTTGCCTCACTATCAGTCATTTTATTGACACAACCATTTCCATGGTGTGCCTGTTATAAATTTGTTGTTACATGGTACGTCTGCCACGGTCCACACAGCATTTTTGTGTGCGGCGCCCGCTGGCATAGGAGGGGGTACAGCGGGGCCTGGGAGGGGTGTGTGTGCGGGGGGGTGGGGATCTCCCCTACCTCTGGCCCTGATAAATGGCTTGCAGTTGGCTGGGATAGATGCAGGAAAGGGCCGTGGGGGCCGGTGGCCTACTGGGATGGAGGGGTGAGATGGACCCACGCCAATTATGGCCCTTTGTGTCACTGGGTACTGTGATTGACACTAGTGTCTCCCCCTCCTCATGGCCTCATTATCAACACTAGCCAGGCATTGACCCGCAGAGGGGAGGCAGTCTCACAGCTCCACGCCGCTACAGCTCCCATTTTACCTACACTGCTTAAAGACATTCCTAAAAAAGCAATGTGTACATATATTGGTGCACATGTGTTTGTGCATGTGATCATTATTAGCACCAGAGAGGACAGACAGATGTTTTTTAGGATGTACAATCTTTGTCAGACGCACCCAGCAAGTGGTGGTCAGTAAGGACCCCCTTTTTCATATGAAAGAAGCAAGTCTATAATCCAATCCAGTGCCTCTTTGTCCCCTTTTAAACCAATGATCATTTCATCAGTTTAAGGCCCTTTCCCCAATTTGTCTCAACTTTTATTATTTTTGACTGACTTTTTTTTTACTGAAAGCGCAGTATTTTCTTAGCCCTCCATTTTTCCTCAAGTGACGGCTGAATAACTATGCAAAAAAATTAAGGCATAATGACCCAGAAATGGTGACAAAACCTGATTGGTCACGGAGGCCACTGGCTAATGAGCCGAAAAAATGGCCCTTGAGTGTGTAATAACTGTATTTTTCTCCGTTTCTTCTCCTTTCGTCACAGCCTTGTGTGGCATCTCTAACAAACTGAAATGGCACCAGATGCAACAGGGCTCAGACATTTTGACTTGAATCACGAAACCATATGTTCAGATAAGTCATGCTTTCCTCTTTCCCACAGGCAGGGGCCCTGTCTCTGTGAGGTAGGGCACTGGTGGCCAGGAAGCCCCCATTTATAACCCCTCACAGTAGTGTGGAAGCAAGCCTCCTCCACACACAAACACATACGCACGCACACACACACACACACACACACACACACACACACACAAACACACACACATCTCAGTGGAGCATTACTCTATTTATCCAGTAGTAATTAATGCCCCATTTGCTCCGCTTTTAACGTAGAATCACAAATGTTCGTTTCTTCTGTGTATGCATCACTAGCATACGTTGTACATTACCGCAAATAAATTTTTATAATTACTTTAAATATTTCTGAATTCATAACAATACTGGAAACATTAAATATTGCCAAAACACAGTCAACATAAAATTAAACCCAAAGGATATTTGAATGCTGAACTACAGCAAAGGCAGCAGGTTGGAATATATATGAATGTGAAAGGCAAGTTACTTTGCAATGAATGCAATGCGCAGTCTTTAGATTCCGCTGTGGTGCTGCATGTGGAGGTGGCGAGTTTACGCAGGCTTGGCTGCTCAGTTCCTGGTGCCACAGGCTGGCCGCAGTCAAGTGAAGTTATTAT
Organism: Mormyrops attenuatus; assembly: GCA_026777985.1. Taxonomy (NCBI): domain Eukaryota; kingdom Metazoa; phylum Chordata; class Actinopteri; order Osteoglossiformes; family Mormyridae; genus Mormyrops; species Mormyrops attenuatus. Next base: position 571,741 of record JAODKC010000087.1, read on the forward strand.
CCTTTTTTATATACTGCACTTCTTGCCCTCATGAACCTGTTGAAAGGTTCTGAATGAGGCCTGAGAAGTACCACTGGCTCCTGAAAATAGTGCTGACTACAAGGCAGAAAGGGGGAAGCCTGGTTTTATTCAGTGCCTAAGATAACACCATACAGAATGATAGACTCCTCGGAATTGTTTGTCCCCCTTGGCCATTGTTCTTCCTTTCAATGAATGAGACTCTTAGCTGCACTTGAGGGGTCGTCACAGGTAGGGAGACCCACAGAGATAATTCCCAGCCCATGGTTGATTGCCCCCTTATAGCCTCTCACTCACGGCCCTGAAAAGCCTCTGACGCTGGTGAATAAACTCCTACTCGCTTCCATAAACTTTTTCTCCTACTGAATTTTCCGGTGATGTGAGCAGCTCCCAGGCTGGCCTGAGGATGCCTCTGAATGAATCCCTGTTCATAATCAAAGCCCGACGGCTCCACCCCTCTCCGCAGCCACACAATGGGAGCCTGCCACTGGGCAGGGGCCTGCCTTTAAAACAGGGCCCCTTTCTGCTGCTCACAGCTCCAGGTACAGAGAAATAGCATCAACTTTTGCTGTATTGTAAAAACAAAATTCATATGAAGAACTGGTTTTCATGTATGCGTAGTGATATCTTCATTCAGGAAATCCATTTATTGCTTAAATCTGGAAGGCTTCTGCATTTAAACAACTAATGATGTTTTATGCTAGAAAAAAGTATCATTCACTGTTCTTTGTTTTTCATGTTAAAATGTATGTGCTGGGGTTTTGGCTTACATATGTGTATTTATGTATCATATTGTTTAAACCTTTACGTTCCGTGTTAATTTATGCATCTGCATTGTTGATTTCTATGCGATACAAATGATAACTGCAGAAATCCACAACTAATCCACCTACAAGGCCATGCTACACAAATGCATATAATGTTTTGATTTTTCAATTTCGCCTTTCTGTTTCAGTTAAGCCAGTGAATTTCACATGAAGAACTATGAAGAGCCTAATAAATATGTTCCGTGGGACTCACATACATCCTTCTGTGGAAACTCTGCCTTTTCTTATTTATCATGTTTTAAAGTAAAGCTTATTTATCATGTTCTATGAACACAGCTGGTGGGGTTTTGTACCTCCTTCCTTCCTTTCCATTGTTCTGCTCTATAAGTAAAGAAAAAGACAGAGTAGGACCTGCTGAAGCAGCAACTGGGGGCTTCCTGATATTAACAGGCAGTTAATTATTAGCTGTGCTGTAAAGACCCCTGATTTGCTGTAACGGAGCTGTGTCAGCCGGCACATCTCAGAGGGATTCAGAGTGTGAGGATGAATTGATACTCAATATCCTGGATAAAAGTCTGTCCCATGAAATGAAACATTGTCCCGCTCTGCTGCTTTGGATTCGTTGGCTCCAGATCACATCAGCCAATGAGAAAAATATTCGCTCACTGCAATGCCGTACTATTTCAGAGGCACTCGCCTTGTTTAACGAGAAGGCGAATCAATATTTTTGCAGTGCAGAATGATTTGTTTAATATGTTTATTATACATACCCACCATGCACTGTATTTTAGCACAACATTACTGTAACTTTATAGCCAATATTACTTTAATAAAAGCCATATGGATTGACTATAATGTCAGTATTATTTTATCCCTATATTGTTTAAGAAATAGAAATAAGGACACTATATATTAAATTGTGCTTCATTTATATTGTAATATATGATAAGAGGAGTAAGATGAAAAAGCCCAGAGTACTGAAAGCAGTTGCGCTCTGGATGCTTGACTGATATGAAGCTGGGTGCAGTGAAACAGTCAGTCACTGCCCCCAGCCCCCCGTCCTCGCATCTGCTGTGGTCCTTTGGTGAGTTAAGTTGATGAATGCAACGATGGTGACGAGGAAGACTTCAGCGCATCAACAATGCGTCTTTCTTTTTCTTCGCCTGGCCTTGAAAGAGGACCTGCTAGCGTTCGGGTGAGGGGCACGAGGTTTGATTGACAGTATCTGTCAGAGCCAATGAACTCCACTTAAACATTGTCTTTATGTGGCTGTGTAGAGTTGTTGGAGTGTGACCCTTCCATCTGTTCCAGCTAATCTGGCCATCATGTGGGCCTGGTTCCTGCAGCTCACGGCCCGTGCAGAACGCACTCTTGTTAGCACAGGAGACACATGGCTGTCCGGCCTGACACCGCATTGGCTCCGACCTGGGAAAACCCGCATGGAGTAGAAACCCTCGAGGCACCTATGTGCTGAGGAGTCCATACCGGCCGGCAACAACCAGCAGCAACTGGGACCTGACACACTTACACTGGCATTAATCTCCTCTTATTTTAGAAACTCAGTAAAATGTTTTAAAATCAATAGCTACATTGCCTAATTATAGTAGTTAACTACCACATGCATAAATGTGTTATTGAAATGATAAATAGCTTTATTTTTTTATTGGAATCCTCTTCAATCATTTTGAATGACAATACAGCCTTTATTCATCCAGTGTTGCTTAGACATCTTTACATGCAATGCAAATGTATGCATTACATGCATCAATACATGTTTCTGCTGGATCCTAACCCATTTTTGTATATAAACATATATAAATGTACTGCAACAAAAGCAAGGGCTGTTCACAGACAGAAGAAAAAAAGCTCAGAAATACCCAAGAACAGACAATTCTATGTGAACAAGTTTCATTATTTTGTAATGATAAATACATTGCTGGACCTGTTCCACTGGGGATAGTGTCTCTGATTTAATCACACACAGATCCTATTCAAAGACAGCCAAAATGAACAGCAGCTGACAATGACTGTTAGGCGATAAGGGGGCATGATCTCTGTGCCTTTCTTGAACTTGAACACTATGAGCCGAGGTTAAGCCCCAAAAGATCTGAAAGGCTCTTTCCTCTAGAGCTACTGTTCTTAATCTTTATTATTACCGACGCATTTGGTGGCAATGTGGGAGCTTACGACATATTCCAAAGAAATATGAGAGAGGGCAGATTTCCCTACCCTTTGTCACTGGCCTTGACCCCTAGAGTCCCGGGACCTTAGGGAACTTAAGCAAGCTTAGATCAAGGCAGGATTTTTAAAAATTGAATTTATTCAGATCAACACAGCCTTTCTGTGAGGGGGATTTAGCTCTCACAAGCTGTTACTTCTGCTTCAAACTGAAATGTTCCTACCAACATTTTCATAGCTTGCTATAAATATTTAAGTTAATCCAGCATTGTTGGTTTAAGGGCCATTCAGGAAATTGAGACTGATGCATTTTGGAAACAAAAATATCAAGGCACTGACAAAATCAGACTTGGTTTTATATTGAAACAAAGTTAAATTGGTTTTAGGTTATTATTTGTAACACATGCTCAATTTAATTATATTCCAACTCTGTTATTTGTTAATTGGTGTTATGAAATTGAATGGATTTTTTGTTGCGCTTATACAATATAGTGTTTTTTCCGAAGAGAATTCAAAAACCTGAAAAAATAATTGTTTTTCCATCATGTCAGATTTAGAGACAAATACTTGCATTTTTGTTTCTTAAAAATTGAATATTTGCAGTCTGAACTGAATATTTACAAGTGAATGATATAAAATATGCTAGAAAATAGTATATAATGCAATTAAGGAGAATATATATATAAATAGCTAAAGTTCAAATGTATATGTTGTAGACACTCTTACAAGTCTATATTACTAAGAGACACATAAATCAAAACACTGAAATTACTCAACTATTTAAGTGATTGGTCCAAATAAGTCAGTAATTTGTAGAATGCTTCTTTGCAATTTAACTCAAAACATTTTCTTACACTCACCATACGTGCACAGTCTTAAAAATGGCAAACATGTTGCTCTTAAGTAATGACTGCAAATTTTAATTAATCTTAATGTTTAATTAATGCCAAATAGCCTTTCTATCCCTACTTTCATTTCCTGAGGAATTGTCTCAATACTCTCATCTCAAACTATGGAAAAAAGCACCACAGAGCAAGTGAAGTGTCTTAATTAAACGCCAGAATCACCAGCACCCTCCACTTCTCCGGATTCCTCTTCTTCGTCTCCAGTGTAGTGCAGGCATCGTTGACTTGCACTTTAAGGCCTCCCTGTGCCAAAAGAATGTCCCATTAGACACAATGACTCTGTCTATTAAAGAGAGGGTTCAAATTAAAACTGGAGAGAGCCGGCTTTGCCTATGTCATCTCCACTTATTATTCCCCAGTAAGAAAGTGCAAAGGGGATGAATGTGACTTTTTCAAAGTCCTCCTCAAGGTGATACTTCTAGCTAATTAACTGGAACTCATTGATGCAACTGAATGTATATATAGGGTTTAGCGGCTTATGGAAACCCAACATGCAAATGTATCCCACCTTCTGGATAACTGCCCTTCCTCCTTGCTAGCTGTGAGTTAATTCCACATTCCTTAGTCTCTTCAAATTAAATGTTGGCTGTGGTGTAATATTACCTTCTTTATTTAGGCCCACAAAGCCAGGTCCCATTATTAGAACGATTCAAGAACTTTGATATGAACAACCGAGTGCAAGTGCATTCAGCTCTGATTTACAGTGAATGTTCGAGAGGCACAGCAACAGTTTTTCAACTTTGAATTTTAGGGCAAAAAGCTAAACTAAGTTAAGTAACTCAACCAGTACCCAGGAAAGAGAGAGGTCAAAATTATTATTTTTATGTCATTCTTCTAAAAATAAAATAAAGCTAAACAAACACATTGTTTTGGAAATTGTGCCTATTTAATCACCATAACATTACATTCTGTCCCTTGTAAATCAAAAACTCTTGTATTAAGTCTCCTAAAATATTGGCAATTTCTTCATTTGGAATATAGTGCTTGAAATTGCACAGATCGTAACAAATGCTACGCATAATTCTTAATTTTGTTTAATCATATCTCACAGAATCAAAAAACATTTAGTTCAATTGCTAACAAAATAAGGCACTTAAAGAATAAACATCTACACTCACAAAAAGATGAATCTCCACATGCACAGAATCACAGATTCTGATTACTTACACACATTCATTAAACCAAAAGGAGGACTCTATCATTTTTTTCTAAGAAGCTGCCTTCATATCCATCCTGTCTTAACATGCATTTCATGACTGCAATGTGCCACCAAAGAAATAAAGCATTTTTTAGGGGAATTTCTCAGTATGTAAATCATCAGTTTATATGTGGCTTTGCTCACACGGGCTCATTTGCAGCTTTCACCCTTTTTTCAAGAATCAGTGAAAAAAGAAACAATTATTTGGTCTACAAAGGAGGGTCCTGGGTGGAGGGGCATCCACTGAGCAAATGGTAGAAATCACATTTTGGGGAGCATTACAGAATAATTACACATATGCTTAGATCGGTGGCATTCAGGGGGGCTGACAGTATTTTAAGGATTAAAGATGTTAGTGGTGTAGCTGTCTCTAAGGAACTGGGATCACTGGCATATTCAAATGCAAAAGTGTACCATTTGGAGTGTCTAATGCAGTCTGCCTCAACTGCCGGCTACAAATTTGGGAGAGACTTCACTGGGACCAGACACTCGGTATTTAATGCATACGTCTGTTCTCCAATGTGCGGCCCTTAACAAAGGCAAAGCACAACCACGTCATGCACCACTGCACTTGTGTGGTAACTGACATCCTCACCTCAGACCCTGTTTTCACTCCCAGCACGACAGAAAAATTCCGTGTTTAGGTTTTTTTTTTATTATTTAATGAAAATACATTTTTGGCATGGATTTTTTGAGCTGCATTCACAAGTATCAAATGAGTATCTGACTTGAATGTTCAGTAACTGTTAGAAGTGACATTACAACTATATAAATGCAAATAGATATTGATTGTACAGCGTTATGCTGTGAGTTTACAGAGCACTTGATTCTAAAGAAAATTCAAAAGTATTCCTCAGAGCCTTGAGTCGGGGATATTAATCCCTTGAATGTTTTCCTTGAAGGTGATGTTATTCAGCAGCTGCTAAGTTGCCACTGGCAACAAGTTCAGTTCATTCCCACAGTCCCTAAAAGTCAACGCCTCAACGTCTCGGCCATCCAAAGTGAAGTCGAGGAAGATCCCACTCTGATGGCTGAAAGGGAGGAAACCAAACTGCTTTTTCCATGTGTACATATATTACCAGTACAGTCATTTCCAGACCTGTACACAAGTTACAGACCAGCAGTAGCATTTTTCGGCGTCCTCACCACATCCGTCAGATTAAAATACAGCTGGGATCTAAATACATAGTTTAAAATCTTTTTATCTGCAAGGATCAAATTAAATTTCCTACAGGATGAGAAAGGCAATTAGCGGATGACAAACTTTCATAAAGATAACTGTGTCTGTCCTCCAGACTGTAACGAAAAGCTCTGCTTTTTGGGGGTGAAACGTTACGTTTGCTTCCTTCCCCCTGCCAGTGTTTCTGCCCTGGTAGAGTTAGGGCCATGAAATCCCTTTTTGTTGATGTTTAGACATGGAAATGTAAAGTATTCATGGTAACTATAGCCATGAAAAATTGATGAAATTACAGTCTGTTCAGGGGAAATAAAAAAGGGCCCAAGAACAAAGGCCTCTGGCCCCTGTCAGCAATCTGCTGGTGGCTTTCAACAGGTGAAGGAGCTTGTGTATGTGCGTGTGTGAGAGCGAGTGTATGTGGGAGCGGCACGTGAACGCAGTCTGACAGCAGCACCCCTGCTGGGCTGGCATAAAGGAGCGGCACACAACCTTGGGTTCCCTCGAGTGCCACAGATATGCTACATTTCACTTAGCGAGATGCTTTGAACAGAGGGCAAAAGAACCAGTAAAGAGAAACATGAAGAACAAGAGTGGTTAGTAAAAACCCTGACGCTTCCATCCTGCTCTTCTGAGTATGCAAGTACAACTGTATTGTTTCTAACACAATAAAATAAGTAAAGGAAATGATGAGTAAAAATACACATTTGTGTATGTATGTATGTATTAATTTTAGCTGATGTTTATTTACATATACATGTAAAAAAGAGCAATTATGGGCTGATTCATCTTTTTCACCTTTTCACCATTTTCCTAGTGTCAGTAGTGAAAAAATATTTTACAGACTCAGTTACTACCTAAAAATGTTTGCATACCACAGCTTCAAATCTTAATTAGCAAGAAAATACAACTTCTGGAAATGAATTTATTATGCAACAAGAAAGCTACACTAAATTCTGAAAATGCATTTTGCGGTATAAAGGGGAGTACAAAGTGGCTGTTTAAAAAATAAATGTCTGATCAGACCATTTCGTATTTGAACATTTTTATATAGATGACATGATGAAATTCTGTGATGTATGTGTCCATTTTTATGGCGTTTATGCTCTTTAGCATTCCAATCACCTCGTCTGGTAAAGCTAAACAGCCAAACAGTCACGGTGAAAAGGTCAAAATCTCAGGTGTTGCAAGTGGAGTGAAGTTGAGATATTCTACTGCATGTTTTTAGGTGATGCTAAGTACAAACCCACTCCCACCCTGGATGAGAAGAACTCTGGGCTGTGGGGGGGGGGGGGCGGGCTGGGGGCTTGGCAACAACATCTTGGCCTCGAAGTGGCAAAGCCCATGAATTCACGCCACCAGATGAGACCCTA
>JAODKC010000087.1:589458-623688 GCA_026777985.1 Mormyrops attenuatus
GCCATCTCTCTCACCTTCCTTGATTATCCATGAGAGAAAGTCTCGCTCCTCACAAAGTAGACTTCACTAACAGGGGTGAGGCCAGGGAACCTGTCAAAAAAGACATGCACACACTCTCTCTCTGTGACACACACGCACACACCACCACTGAAAAGGCAAAGGTTTTCTGCTGTTATGCAAATGTATCAATCAGTAAACGCTTCAGTGAGAATTATATTTGAATTAAATGAGGCTTTGGGTTTCTTTAACATTGAACCGTGGGCCAAAGTCTCAATACCGAATCCGCACTCCGCGGCCATGCATATTATTTGTTTGACGAAATGCGAACTGACATAAATACCATGGCTCGCTTACAATCCGATTACTCGGCTAAACCACATCAATACTGCCCGGCGAACAGGCGCTGGCGTCCCCCATTCATACGGCCAGCGAACAAGCCTGGCTCCTCCTTGGTAAACAAGCACCCACGCTACCACCGCGCAGCCCCCACGCTCAACCCGTCACCCATTCTCAATGGGCCTCTTTCGACAAGGTGCTTTCCTTTGCTTTCCAAGTCCAGCCCTAAAACAAAGATAAAGATTGTGCTGATGGGACCAAACTCCCGATACTGCCTTATGCTACGCCAGAGCCCCATACAAGCACCCAGGTTTATAAAGGGCTCCTCCTTCAGAGGGAAAGTTCCTTTTTGTGTCTACCCTCCTGAATATTATTGAGAAGGTTCTCCACTGCATTCCCATTATAACTATCAACAAGAATAATGCTTAGGTTAGCATAACTGAGGGGTCATTTTTTGTGTAGGGGGTGATGGTTTGTTGCTTAAAGGCCCTTAAATTAAACCAGTTTTGACAACCACAAAGATAGTCCTTTTTTTATGCTGCGCAGTGACGCTTTGGCTTCCTTGGCGCACATTTTAACCAGAGGCGTTTACAAGATTTTCCTAAACAACCTGCCAGGTGCAGTAGACCCTTTCTAAAGGCACACCGTGTCAGTGTCTCTATATAAGGCCTAATGAGATTAAAATTTGAATAAAATACATTTGCCACATTGATTTGCAGTGAGCCCCCATGACCAAGCTAGTGCTAATGAGGGAATTCTCCATTTGTTTTCAGAACCACCAGCCAAGATGTTGTTTTTTTTATTTTTATTTTTAGCAAGAGCTGGGCCTCAAATTTCAATATAGTAGGAGATGAAGAGTAACATAAAAAGTAAGCCTTTATTCTTAATATGACCAAAATTTTTAGGCATGTTAATCTAAGATGTTTACTTTGTAATTCTGTAATGTTTTGACTGAGTAATATAGTAATTTGAATCTAACTTTTACTATCAATGCGCCAACTCCAAATTCAAATGAAAGTCTAAATTAGCATTTTTAATTAAGGGCTAGTCAGGAGAAATATATCTCCTGTTTTCAGCATCATGCAAATTATCTTTTATCTTGGGGCAAGTCATGACAAAGATAGTTAGAAGGTATGGATCAGTATAGAGTATCACCAGGTAGCATCGGGTCACTTTCATAGATGCAAAACAATGAGGAAATTGTATGGAGAGCCTGTGATACAAGGGTTACTACAATATCCACAATATGAGTAACAGAGTGTTCAGCATTTCATACACGGGTCAGCATGTTCTTACGAAAGAGTGCATGGCTCTTCACAACATCACTGAAACCTCTTATTGACCCAGAGAGTTTTTCAAAAAAGTGTATTTAATAAAAGGTCACTAATATGGACTACTATAACTCTTGGAGGAAAAATGTACATACTTTACAACCTATCTAGTGGAAAAATTTAAATTACTATATATGTGAAAAATATTGAGACGGTAAATTAAAACTGTCAATAGTTCATTTTTAATTTGCCTCAAAGATGATGCACTAATACTATTATGATGAAAAGTACTTTTGCTGTATATTTATTGAAATATCAATAAAGAGTTAAACAAAAAGAGTTACATACGCAATTATACAAAATGGCTGTAGCAAATACATCTTAGACATTTTCTTTGAGTGCCTAAGACTTACGCTTATGTATATGTATATATATACATACAAACAGAACCAAACTTCAATTGATCTAGATCAGTGCTCCTCAACTTGTTCAGCCTCAGGACCCACATTATTACTCAGTCATTAAGCCACAATCCTTAGGTTTTTTTGTTGTTGCGTTTATGTGTTTATGTATTTGTTTGTCTATTTATTTGTTTGTTTTTTTATGTCACCAAAAATGGGGGGAGAGTGCTGGCAGTAAAACAAAAGTCAGATGTAAGAAAAAAAAAATGCAGGCTATTCTTTTTTTAACCGCACAATGCCTGACCCAAAGAAAATCGCTCCGTGCCTACTTTTGGGTTGCAACCCATGTTGAGAACTACTGCTCTAGATGATGCTTTAGATGATTTGGAGTTCCCAACGACCTAACGTGTTCATATTTGAGAAGAAGCAAATGACAATGAATGGCTTTTTAAAAATTTAAAAGGATTCATTCTCAGCTACTATTAAAGTAGCCTAAGAGAGTATATAATTACATCAAGTGAAAATGTTGTTAAATATAAATTAACTGAACATCTAAATATATTAACACTTTTGTATACTTAAAAGTTATTTTACAATATACCTATACTTGAGTATTGAGTAATTATAATTGATTCTATGGAATGATAAAACATGAAAACTGTAGTATAACTAATTTCATAAACATTTAACCTTACGATTAAATTAAATGTTTGATTCAGCACCAGATAATAAAAATTTTAATCACAACCTTGCAAAAAGTGGAAATTTTTAAACAAAACAAAAAATTTACTTTAAATGTATCAAGAATTTCAACTTGATCTCTATGGAACTTTATATTATGAAAGAATTGGAAACCAGTTTAATTGCAAAAATTTGATTTAGAAATAATGTCACACCTAGGTTTTTTTTTCTGATTTCTAGTCCTTTTGTGTGTGCGTGCATATGTATATATACACCCATATATATATGTGTGTGTGTGTGTGTGCGCGCGTGTTCGTGTGTGCGCGTGTGTGCGCGCGTGTTCGTGTGTGCGCGTGTGTAGCATATATATGTTATAAAGATGTTTCGCGATTAATTCCTACCTGACAGCAGTGAATCTTTTACAAACTCAAACTCAGCTCTATCTCTCCACGTAACTGGCATCCCTACCTTACAAAAGCTATATCAAAGACATACACACACACACATACAGACAGAGAGAGAGAGAGAGAGAGAGAGAGAGACCTGTACTCATATCTTTGTGGGGACTCTTCATTCATTTCTATGGGGAAAACCCTAATCCCACCATGACGACCTTAACCCCTACCTAACCTTAACCATAAGTAACCAAACAAAATATGAGACTTGTGGCATTTTTACTCTTTTGATATTGCATTCACAGATAATACATTCAAATAACTGTTTTTTACCACATTGTGGGGTACATTTGGTCCCCATAATGTAATATAAACATAATCCACGCACGTACGCACAAACACACACACACACACACATTCTCTGAAGCTCCCTGCCAGCAAATCAAAGAACAGGTGCGCTGAAATCCAAATAGACTGGAAGGCTTTGTCCAAAGGGATATGTTTTTTCATATTTAAAAAGTGGGGGGCGGGTGGTATGTTAAATGCAAAGTTAATATCGATTTAATGCTTGTCAAATTTTCTTTTGGCGTCGCTAAACCTTTCAGTGTTCTGCGGCCTACGGATCTTTTTTCTGCATCATGCGGTGGGCTAGATCTACCCAACAGATGACAGCACAAGAACTGGGACGGACCAGGCTTACCCAGGGCGTTATAACAAAGACCTCCTGCTCCACACGTGGTGTTTAAACTGTGACTGCGTAATCTTAACTGTTTATCATGCTAATTTCAACTATATTCAAATATGGCACTTGAAATATAATTAAAATGGAATGAGACTGGTAGCCTCTTTTTCTCTAGTCCCTAGTCAGAGTCTATCTGAACTTTATATTAGCAGTAAACTAAACAAAAATTAAATACTTTACGTACTGCTTATTACAATTTTTATTCTATTTTTTATTCTAATTTTATATTACCTCATATTATTTAAATTATCCGACATGATGCATGTGTTATTTTCGTTTTGCTTATGCCCTAGACGATTGTTCCAATAGATAAATATATAAATAAGATAGATAAATAACGAATGAAACACACGTCTGGATTAATGACGGAGTACTACTAATAATTATACATATTGGCTTCGAACCCCCTTGAAGCACTTCTTTAAACACATCCAATTTCAAACGATATCACAATTCATTTATTTTCTGGAAATAAATTAATCAGGATATAACCTATTCAAATATCTCTGAATAAACTTAAATATTTGATAATGTTTCATGATGCAATTTATCCAAAGGAAAAAAATTAAATAGATTTGTTAACACATGCGACAACGACGCCCTTTTTCCTTCCGACTATCAGGAAAGTGTCAAAAAGTTAGTCTTCTCATAACCTTAACACAATTAAACAATCAATCCAAAAAGAAGTGGGGAAAACACAATGGTCAAGTCTTAATATATTTAGTCAAATGGTTTGTGATATAGAGGTTGCGGAGAAGGTATATATTTCCTATTTGCCATTCTGAGACATTTTCATCTGAATGTATCCAAGTTTTATGCTTTACAGACAGGTGGGCCGTGTGTGAGACGGGTGGCTAGACGTTTTATATGGAAATAATATCTTTAAAATTTGTCTTTATTTTATTTAATTCAACAAAGCCAGCTGTTTTGCGCTATTTGGTAAAGGGAAAACAAACGTGCCAAGCTTGGAAAGCTAGTTGAAATTAGTTTCGGTCACCAGGGCTAAGCTATATTTCCTGCAAACCATCTGCTTGATTGGCACAATAGAGGGATTTTCGGGGCAAAGTAGAGGAATAAAAAGCTTTGAACGTCTAACAGTTACTTATTTTCACCATGAATTGTGAAGATGCTGTGTTAGGTGTCTTAATATGTCTGCCCCGGACGGCTCAGCTTTTGGTCAGTCAGAAAGACGAAGGCAAATCTGATGAATGTGTATTTTTAAAGGAATAATTTCATGGTGGAGTTTTACTCCGATTTAGCGCAGCCCTCAAATTACCTGTTTAAGCGTTAATTGTATTTATTCAAGTATGACAATTACGTGTCGACATCGAAACATCTCACAACGTAAAATACACGCAGACATACAAAGTCACTTCCTTAAATGTAGGCTAAAGCATAGATTGAACTCATTCTGAAATAGTTATGTGCGTATAGAATTACGTTGAAAATTTTGTCACTTCAAAAAACTTTACTAATGAAACCATGCGACATATTTAAGTATCCTTTCTTCAAAAATTTTCACCACGTCACAATACAGCTCAAATTACTGATTAAAGTGGCGCATTATAATTAGCAGGTACTTATTTACTGTTTTTTTTATCTTCAGAAAAGAAAAAAACTAGAATAAACATTTCCCCGGACTTCAATAACGAATAGGTCTATACAAAAAAAGTTAACGATTCTCACTGTCTTGGTCTGAAAACGATAGAAAAAAGAAAAGTGCTAATTAAGAATAAGTGTCTCGTTTCCGTGATAATTATCCTAAATACAATTAGGCCTACTATGAATATTATGTTAGTATGCAAGTATATATTACCGCAACGCTTGACGCGAAATTTCATGGAGATTCGCCTTCTGTGACTTTGTTAGTGGCTCAAGCGGGACAGCAAACTTTTCTTCCATTCACGTTCACAACATTCAAAGGAATTACTTTTAAGAAATACACTTAAAGACAACCACTTTTAAATGAATGGTTAGAGGTGAAAAACCGAAAGCACGCCGGTCAGACACTATTAGTCACAGGTCTTAGCCTTAGACTTCAGGAGTCACTTCTCTTAAAGGAGCAGATAGAAAAGAGTTCTGCAAAAAAATTAGATCCTCGGAAAATAAAATCTTGTAGATTTTCCTGGCTTGACCATCATCAGTTTTCTCCCAAGGGCGCGTATCATCTGTACGCTCCTGTGGCCTGCCTCGGGTTTGTGCACATTAAACTGGATCCACGCGTGGCGCAGCATGGTCCTGACCCAGCCTAACAAACAATGACATTCCCCCTTTTCTGAAAAACTCCGAAATTAGCCGCACTAGCTCCAAAGCAAAGGAACACAGGGAAAGAAAGTCACATTTATTTGTGACCCATTGAAGAGGTGAACTGCGGCAAAGAAAGCCGAAACCTCTGTTGTGCTACAGAGCGCAGTTTCATCACTGAATGCTCTTTGAAATGCTGCTTCCTGTCTTGTAAAATTATATATTGTTGTTTATTAAGAAGGCTTCAAATAAACGAGAATCGCCGATAATTACAATAATTCTATACTACAAAACAACGTTTACATATTTTAAAATCAATATTTCTAATATTGATCTGTACTTGTAATGTATAGGCCTACATATGGGACGTTACGTCGCTGCAGTTTATGTAAAGTTCGCTCCCGTTGGCCTAAATTAAGATGACGATAATGGACACATACAATATACGGACTCTCCCCAGTACAGGTGAACAAATCAGCGCTTAAATCTGTGCATTTTAATTTTTGCAGTTTATTATTTCAGCGTTTCTAGAAAATTTCGCAAGTGGCCATGATTTCTCTGCAAATATTTTAAACAAAACCCAATGCGTTTACAAAATAGGCTGACAAAAAGAAACCTAGAGAGTCAGAGAGCCGCGGTGTGCGATACATTCAATGGCTCTTTAATGTGAGTTTAATGTGAGATTTAAGGGTCTTTTCATATCAATGTTTTATAAATCGCAGATGCACTTTTATTCAACGGTTAAAGCGCCAGAACAAAAACCGTCCATTGAAAATAAGACTGGGTAATACGATTTTTTTCCCGAAAGCTTTGTGTTGGAAAAAGAAAGAGAAAAACAGCTGAGGGTGACAGTTAGTTCATGGTTAATAGGATAAGGGCTGCGCGGCCAGGGCCGCACACTTCTCATTGCAAATGTTCAGCGGAGCCAGCAAAATGAATGGAGACTTTTCAAACTCATAATATTTAACACATCTGTTAAAGCGTTCTGTGACCAGAAATCCTGTTAATACATTATTCCATAACCAAGACTAGACTGAATGTTCGATAAAGAGTATCACGGTTTTTCTGAAATGTATGAAATCCCTCAGTCAATTAGACGTATTTATTTTTAAAATTAAAAATGCTCACCAAACTGTTTAAAAACTGAATATGTAGCTTAACCAGTTAAAACTCAGTTAAGAATATCATACAATAATTACAAGGAAAAAACGAGGCTTTATTACTACAGAATCGCAGTATTGTAGTAAACAAACTTGAAAAAAAAAAAGCCGCCTGAACGAAACAGAAGGACGGATGGTTCGGCAGAATGTCGCCTTTATGCATGGTCAGTAGTCAATAATAATAATAAATACAATAATAATAATAATAATAATAATAATAATAGAACATGTATAATTCCTCTAAATTGGACCTGTATTTTTTTGTTAATTTAATGCAAGTTAACCAGGAAAGGACAATGTATTAAAAACAACAAAGAGAAATTATACACAGTTAATACAGAAAGTAACTACTTCAAGAGGGATTTAAATTAGAAACCCAAATATGGTTATTTTGTGCTGCCATTCTACCAGCGTTTGGAAGGTCTTACAGATTTTACAATAATACTCCTATTTTGTGAGCATGACGGGGGAGGGGGGAGGCTCAAATAAATTTTGTGGATCCCTTTAATAAAATGTTTATTCACAGGGCAAAACGACGTTTGAAACTTTTAAAATGGCCTTTTAATTAACCTTTGTACGCCGCGTTCAAACAAAAAACCTACTGGGATTCAATACAGCAACCAATACCAGAGAGGCGGTCAATATGCAAAATTGATGACTACACCCTCTTTGTTACACAGACATTGTCTGCTACTTGCTTATGAAGTCTAATCCAATCATAAATTGCACCATTCCACCAATCAGGGCCCTTAAAATCCGGAGTGAAAGAAACTCATGTGGAGAACTTTGTTGATCCTCATTGTTAAAGCTGTCAGTTTTGAAAGAGCTTTGCTAAGCAGTCCACTATAAAACCCCTGATGTAAAGGGATCGGTCAGAAGAGTACTGGAAGTCTTTCCATTTGGATCCTAACAGAAGAGCTCTCCTCTCAGTTAAAAAAATTGTGTTCTAAATACTTTTTTTCCCTTTTTCCTAAACGGTGCAATGATGTTTCCAAGTGTCATTGCGCCACCTGCGATGTATCCAAGCCTTTTTCGGCCATCAGCAGCTCTGTCCCTTCCTCAGTCTTTGCATTCAGCTTTCACTTCTCACTCAAGTTTCTTAGTGGAGGACCTGCTGCGGATCAGTCGGCCGGCGAACTACTTGTCACGGAGCGTCCCGTCGCCCAGCGTCTCGCCGCCGACCACGGGCGCCACCACCCTGAACAGCACTCCAGCAGAACACGTTAGCAGCCCCACGGCACTCTCAGGCGGAACATGTTCGCCGCAAACTTCACTTTCTTCCAACAACGACCCCAACTATCTGAAGTTTGGAGTTAATGCGATCCTGGCACCGTCAACCAAAAACGGTAATATTCCACGCATCTGATGCCTCATTTCGAGTGTCCTGAAGTTAAGTACTAATTAAAAGGGTGTTATAGCCGAAATACCCTGACTCGTTACTTATGACCACAGGTGGACTTCACAGGAATCGATCAACTATGTTTTCTGTATTCTAAAACGATTGAGTACTTTTTTGAATACTTGTATTTTTTTTTCAGCGCGGTTGTTACATTGATTTAGATATTATGACTGACAGTGTTGAAGATAATAAGTATCCGTGTTGTTTACATTTTTGGGGGGTGGGGGTGGGAAACGAAACGAGGCATGTCTGAAAAAGACATATATCTTTTTGCTCATACTTCAATTAATTTCATTTGCATGTTTCGTTTTTATTACAGCATCATCGGCCCCTTCTATTCAGTGCGTGCACCCGAAAGCTTTCCAGTTCCCATATTTTGACGGATCATTCCCCCCATTTATTAGATCCGCCTATTTTCCAGGTAGGTTCATCTGATTATTTTATGCCATTACTATGAACACGATTTGTTTGTTTGCTTTTCTCACATTTTACATTCTCAAGCAAAGCCGTGGGGTTGTACAGGCTGTTGGTTCAGAGGCTCGAAGCGGTACAACATTGTGGAATCAGTCTCGCCAATTTGATGCCCTATTTAGCACAAGCAGTGACTGCTGACATTTTGCACCGTTTCCCCTAATCTACAAATTAGCCGGAATTGTCATGCTCTAAATTTGAGGCGGGCCCCTTCTCACATCGAAACTGCTTGGCATCTCTTCACGGCCCCGGTTTTCCCACAGAGCAAGTGCATTTAGCCACTGATTGTTAACAATGGTTTCAGCACCATGACCAATTGGTCAGCTCCCTCCGGGCAGCCACACACAGACTCGGCGTTGACTTTACCATGCTTCTGATAGGCATTTACCAGTCATGGACTAATTCCCTATTAGGGTCTATTCACCGTTTCGATATTCTCACAAGACCACATAGTGCGGTGTGCGCGTTTTGTTGAACTGGAGCACAGAATACATAAAAATCGCACTCAGATTTACAGAAGGATAACAGTTGCATGAAATACACAACCAAAATATATGTTACCCTTCAAATATAATAAATTGACGTAAACAAAGTTCACAAAGTTGTGTGGAAATTAATTATTGTAGTTAAGCGTATTCAGATTACATAGGACTGCTTTAGTACGGCGCACCGAAATTAAAAAAAAAAGAACATCGAGTATGATTTAAAATTCCCGCTCTTGTGCAGGCCTATTATGGAGTGGAGAAGAATCTCTTCTATAAAGTCGTTAATTCGTGCTTTTATTCCGGCTAATAATAATAGAATTTGATTCTTTTCATGGCTGCATGAATACTTCAACAAAACAACTTGAGCTATATGAATAGCTTTTCGTGTTCATTTAATGAAAATGATTTGGGGGCAAAAATAGGCCCCAGTCATCAGTATTCTCCAAATGATCTTGGCATGCAGTTGTGTTTAGTTTGAAAGTGTAAATCTCTTTTGTTAAAATAATATATGGCTTTAGCTGCCTGTCCTGAGCCTTTTTCTGTTAGTTCATTACTACACAATTACCGTTCACGCTTCATTAGCGCCTCTATTTTTCATTGGAATTTTCTTAAAGGATACTCTGCCTTTTTACCATACCAATGCTATTGGGAACCAAGCAATGTGCTAATTAGTTGCTTCGTGCCATTCCACACAAACGGAATGCTATTTAATAACACAAGAACAAAAAGGCATTCAATATTTATAGATCCTGGAACAGGAATGATTACTTTTCAACACCTAGAGTTGAAAAGCAACGAGGAGAGCATCTCTTGGGCTTCATTTCCGCCAAACGAACCGCCTTTTTTTTTTTTAGATAGAACGCACTCAATTTTGGGATGATTTTTTTTTTCAAATAACTTCTTTATTTCTTTTTTAGCATCTTCTTCAGTAGTGCCTATCCCAGGCACGTTTTCATGGCCTCTGGCAGCTAGGGGGAAGCCCAGGAGAGGCATGCTGCGCCGGGCTGTCTTCTCTGACGTGCAGAGGAAAGCCCTTGAGAAAATGTTCCAGAAACAGAAATATATCAGCAAGCCCGACAGGAAGAAGCTGGCGGCCAAGCTCGGCCTTAAAGATTCACAGGTATGTTTTTTTTTATTAAAAAAATAAATAAATAGAAAACTATTCAAATATATACAGTTCAATATGTGGTATATTTAGAATTATGTCTTGCTTTTTTCGGAAAGTAAAATGTAACAACTCATTTCGGCCCTTCCTGTAGGTTAAAATTTGGTTCCAGAACAGAAGAATGAAATGGAGGAATTCCAAAGAGAGAGAGCTTCTGTCTTCCGGAGGGTGCCGGGAACAAACCCTACCGACAAAGTTAAACCCTCACCCGGACCTGAGCGATGTTGGGAAGAAGTCTTCGGAGGAGGAGGAGACCCTGGGAGGGGAGAGCCCACGAGCAGCGCTCTGTCACTCCCCCACTGGGCGCAAGCTTTCAGACAGTGTGGAGTCGCACCTCTCGTCACCATGTCAATCCAGTAAACACTCAGACTTCTCAGAGTCAGAAGATGAAGAAATCACAGTTTCCTAGATAATCTAAAATAAATAAATTATGTTTATATAAAAATAAATAAAATACCTTATATACAGAAACAAGTAATTAAATGTAAATAAGAGGATGTATCCCTTAACTTAGACAGATATATCAGAATCCAAGTTTGCTTTCAGCACACACCTTGCATCAAATCAATTTGAAACGCAGCAAATTTTTGGAATGTTGACATGGACCATATTTGGGACGATCATATATCCTATATGTAAATGTTTATTTTAGGGGATATACATCCTTCTTGGAATAACTTGCTGTATTTGCACAGCTTTTGTGAACTGTACAGAATTTTGTACATTTTTTTTGTATTGGAAATTTTATACCAAGAGTATTTTGAGTGACAATATGGGTTTTACATTAGATAATGTAATGATTTAACAAAGAAATGTAGACGTTAAATGTATAAATTATAAAGATATTATTTTCTATTATCTCTGTGTATGAAGTTTTAATATGTATGTATTTTACATGTTTTGTACAAACGCCAAATAAAATGTAGAAAATGAGTTGCAGCTCTCTGGAGGGCATGATCACACAAGTCGGATTTGAATCTGCGGACCAAATTGGTCAGGATGCATCGTGTTTAAAATATATTTTGTATTTTGATATCCAAAGTAAAAAAGTCAACCAAAATGAACAATATGAACGTTAATAAGTAAATCAATAATATAACATTGCATTGTTGTGCCAATGCACTTTTCGTCAAACTTTCAAATTAACAGAAGTTCAGCTTAGGCAAATTGGGTTTTCCGATTTTAAACTATGTTACATGTGAATGTGAAAAGAAATAATAACCAATTACCTTGTTGAAATGTGAAACCGTCTTTAGGCCTACCATTGAAATGACTGATTCCTTTTGCTTAATAATGGGATTTTTAAAATCCATTGTAGTACCTATATTTCAGTACTGAAATGAAGAAAAGTAAGAACAGTACCCGAGGTAAACAGGACCTGATTATGGGTCCTGATGCCCAAATTAGTTTAAGAAGTCTCAAGGCACACCCAGTCAATTTCACTCCATCCTTCTTACACTCACACTTATAAAACAGTATTTATTTGACTGAACGATTATAGTTTTTCGTTAGCTAAAATTATATTCAGTGGAAAGGCAAAGCGAACACGATGCATATACATGGATGCATGCAGCCAGAAACACACACGTGTGTGCAAAGACTATAAAGTATTTCACCACAGTAGCTAATAAATAAGCATTCATTTATTGATCATGAATAATTTATTAACATTACAATGATCATATTTATTTTGTCTGAATCTGACAGCAATTTCTGACAAACCTGAAAGAACACACTAGGTGAACTGAGGACTGTACACAAAATACTTTTCTAGTTTTGTTTAAAAACGGCTAGAAAATTTCAGTAAAACGTAGCACTGTAATATTTACATTTCTCTATGTTACAATGTACACGTAAATAGCAAAATACACCTTGCTAAACAGATCACCTTACTTTAAAACAACTACATCAAAGAGAGGCCCTTCCATAAAATTAACATCCAGACTCCTGCAGGGAAAATGCCATAAAATGTAACGTCCAGCCAAAGCTTTGTGCTTGTATCAATTATAAGAACCCTTTGCTAAATTTACAGAAAAACCCTCTAATTAAATTACAACTGAGAACCTATTCACATAATGATTTAATCGCTGTACAATTCTTGGCAGTCCCAACACTAGGAAACTATTTGGCTTCCATTTAAAATTCAGAATGAATGTTGCATAGAATTAGTAACTAAGAACACTCAAAGTGAACAGGTCAAACACTGAAAAGGGACAGAAGAATGGAGAGAGGAAAAAAATGAAGCCGTATGTCATAATATTAAAAGTAGGTTTTCAAATGGTCAGTGTTATGGGCTTCAAAGGAGAAATAAAGCATTATCTCTGAACTAAAGCAAGGCTGAGGATCCCATTTACACTTAATGCAAATTGACACAATGTTAATTCTTTTGTAATGAGTTAGCTACTAGACACGCTGTCATTAGTTTCAAAGCAAGGTCGAGGCCCCGGGCCCTCCCTTTGCAGTATATCCAAATGCTTTTGGATATTGATAAGTGATTAGAAACAAAGCAATCAAATGAAGGTCTTTCCCATAAATGAGGCAACAAACATCACAGCCATCACATTTCATGCACTGATACTATTTCCATCATCACTTACAAGAATAACACAAAAAGTGGGACAAGTAAGACAATGGCATAAAGTGTATAGGCTTGTGAGGTATAAGAACAACCCCTTCAGATCTTCAGCCGTCTTTCGTAACCATTAAATCTGTACAGTACAACTTAAAGTGGGTCTTGTCTGAGCACCAATCCCAGACAATGTCCTCAGGTTGGCCAGGACCAGAAAGATGCAGCAGTTTCACCTGATCAGTGGTTCAAAGCCCATTTTAGGCTTCGACAGCTACCCCTACGGGTACTGCAGCAGCTAGATCAAAAGCAATGATATGGATTCAAAAGAAGGTTGCCTTCATTTTCCCTCTTATTAACATGGCATTATCCTTTGATATGATGGGGGAAATTGTCATAGCACCTTGAATCTGCAAATTCACCTGCAAATCGCCAAGGGAGATGACACTACAGCCCTGCAGTTAAAAATAAAAAAAGACAACAACACTGATGCATGTTAAGTATTACAAAAGAGGTAAGGCATCATTTTTGTAGTTCAGCACCAAAAAGATGTTTGTCAAAGCTTGCGACTGCTCCTCTGTGACAATGCACACTAGCTGAGCTATAAGAAGCTGACTGCCCCTTACTGCTGTGTCTGTGGGTGCTCTAAAGAGGAAGGGGTACACCAGCGAAAGGCTATAAAGCTCACCATGTAACAGAGTTATGGCCCAACCTGTGCCCTCAATCACAGTCTGGCACCCTGGCAACCGAAATAATAAGCATACACAGCTAAAAACCTGAGCCCCCTGGAAAGGGATCCAATCACACTTATTACATGACTCCAAGGGATCACACATTATTGTGGCATGCTCTGTGAACTCCACAAGTGTGCCCTAAAAAGAGAGTAAACAACTCTCACAGAGCCATAATGCAACATCCACAATGAATCACAGAACATCTAAGGACTCAGCATGTTTGATCAGAAACCAATGCTCGCCCCTTCTGCTGGCACTGGGTGATCACACTAGACTAGGATGCTAACATCCAGGCAGAAAGATCACGAGTACAGCACAAGGCCATGTGAATGGGGTAGCATAGGGTGGTCACTTTAGACCGGCACTTCGGTCTTCTAGCACCATCTGCAGTTTAGAGCATATGTAACACATCTATGCAGGAGTTCAGCAAGATTGTTTGGTTCACAGAAACGGAGGCATATGTTCTTCAGGCTGGATGAAAAGCCCACGGCAGGACATCAGCTCCACAAAAGCCAGATCCTTGTACCCTTAACATCCTACAGCGGGGCTAAGAACAGCCTTTCACAAAATTATTGAAAAAATAAAGCGGTGCAGTTTTTTTTGTTTCTGTAGTTAAAAATGAAATCAGTTTTTCTCTCATGGGTTACCTGCACCCACTGTATTTCTTTATCAGTCTCTGAGAGCAGTTTGCTCTGGTTGCTGGTAATTAGGAGTCATTTTTCCTTGTGCTTAAAACTACTGTTAGATTCACAGCGTCGACTCCAGTGAAGAGTCCAGGATGTCATCGTGGTGACTGTTGCTGTTTGAGTCGCTGTCGTAGCTCTGAGGGCTCGAGCAGTTAGCAGCTTCTTGAAGTCGCATCAGCATGTTCATCTGGGGAAGGGAAATCAGGATAATGGTTAGCATCACAGGTCTAAGTTAACAGAAGTGTTCAAGAAGATTATAGTTAAGTGTTTGTTTACCGTTTACTGATGTGAGGGGGAACTCTACTCCAAGATGAGCACAGACCTGACTGTACTCTTAAATATCATTAATCAAGTTCATTGGCTAAATATTCATATAAGACTTCCCGCTCTGGCAGACATAAGGACAACCTGTCAAATCTCCTCTGTATGCACTAACTGAAACAGGGGTTACACTGACTGAGAAGGGGCTGTTTTTGAGTGAAACACACAGCTACACTGACGGCATAACCAGAGGCCTGGCTGGGACACGAGCGGCTATTCATTCACCAGAGGGTCACCCTCCGCATCACTTGGGGGGATCTGCTTGCTGTGGCCTTCCCGTGAGATGGTGTAGCCGTCGAAGCCCACGTCTTCAGGCCGCAGCTGGAGCAGTGGGGGCCACTCGTGCTGCTGGGGGCTAGCGGCCCAAGGGTAGGTGTCCATGACCCACTTGGCTGGGTCTTCCCAGGGTGACCTTCTCCCATACAACTGTGAGATCAAGAAAGGCACCCGATTAACAACCAAAGTGACCTCTGAAAATGCAATCACAAGCAGGACTACCACATAATACATTATTGTATGTCAATTAAGGTAGTGGCTCTGTGATTGATATGCTGTAGCCGACAGAGTGCTGTTACTTAGACTCAATTACTCCAGGGCCACTGGACACTGGCTGAGCCTGTGTATTGACCCCAAGACTTGCTCTCACCTGTATATGTGTCTCATGGAGAGCAAGATGCGACCTGCCAAATCCACGCAATTTCCCCACAGGGAAGAAGTATCACTATTTTATGTGCCCAGCCAAATTCATAAAGAAATTATAATAATTCTACTTATGGTCATTATGACCTAATTATACCACGGTGCTGCTAAATTCCCAAATCTGATAGGTCAGAAGGATGTTGATTAATCATTTATTACCACTCATGTAATGCCATCCAGGCTGATCACAATAGTATATCAATGCACTATTATAATATTTAATTCAAAGTAACATTACTTAAAATTCCACACATAGAACATTTGATAATTTAAAATGATCAAAAACTAAACAAAAATGCTTAATCATTAGCGGAAGAAGTGTAGTAGTTCTACCAATAAATGCATTTTCAGCTCGTAAACATCAAAATAATGTCTTTAGGTACAAACGTATAAGCCAAATGTGTCGTTACCATGGCATAAGCGGGTTAATGCGCTCCAAGCTTTGCAATATACGTTTTTAAATGCACTCCATGAAGGCGACCTTACTTAAAAGTGACTCAAACAAGATAGTCGCCCATTTACACATTAACCATCCTGGAAATTAACTACTGAGAAAAACTTTCAATAACCTCCAATTATGTATTTTGTGCCTCGTC
Source organism: Mormyrops attenuatus (assembly GCA_026777985.1). Lineage (NCBI taxonomy): Eukaryota > Metazoa > Chordata > Actinopteri > Osteoglossiformes > Mormyridae > Mormyrops > Mormyrops attenuatus. The sequence continues at coordinate 605,811 of JAODKC010000087.1, forward strand.
ATATGTTTGTAACTACTGTCAGACTGACAGGGCTGATGAGTCTAGGGTGTTATCATGGCAGAAGGTCATTCATGCCTATAAAGACGTTTCTTCTCAAAGGCAGCTTAGTAATCTGATATGCCACGGGTAGAGACATTCGTAGCACTAACATGACCAGACATTGAAAGCTAGAAAATGCATTTTCTTACACCTATTACTATGCATGTGTACATTACAGTATTAAGTTAAATCACATATCAAACATTAGATATCTAAGAAAAATCATATAGCTGGATGCACATACCACTAGTGTCAGCCATTAATAATAATAAGGACTAAATCAGGAGCCACATTCATTACCTGTAGGCCTTCTCGCACTGCCTCCAGCATGTAAGGGATGATGGAGTAGTTCCACAGGTCTGTGAACCACACCCTAGAGCCATCAACATCAATGGGACAAGACAGGAAGAGCCGCGGTCCTGCAAACGATTAAAAGCAAGTTAAAGAATCCAGAGGGCAAACCATGTTTAAGCATAGCCCTTAACAATCTGAAGTGCCATTTAATACTGGCGAAGAATAGTGAAGAGAACAGTATGCCCTTTACATTTATAAAGTACAACTGTACATTTTCATTTACTGCATTTGGTAGACGCCCTTAGCCAGACCGACTTACATAAGTGCTTAGAAGTCACATCAGTGAATACATTCTGATACTGGTTCAATAGAACCTGGCTAAGAATACTATCACTCTAAAAAACTCTTTTGGCAAGTAATGCATTTTTTTTATTAGGGGATATGTCTCAGTATAAAAGGGCCAAATACTTCCAAAAGAGGCAGGTTTTAGTCGTCATTTGAAGGCGCCCAATGACTCAGCTGTTTGGACATCCAGGGGAAGTTCATTCTACCACTGACAGACTGGCCACAGTTAAGACATCACAGTCATATTGATTCATACTTATCGCCTTGGGTCCAGATTTAGGACCTGGTGGTTTGATAAAAAGTGTATGGGAATAACCCAGGATGGGCAGCCGACTCCAAAAATAAATGCCCTCCTAAGAATAAAAATTATACAGCTTTTCATTTAATATAACACTACCTACAATATTGCCATGATGAATTGCTGCCGATAATGAAAATTCTGACAGATACCGTTGCCCAAGAACAGGCGTCCATGACCCATTTAGCTGGGTCTTCCCAGGGTGCCCTTTTATTATACAACTGTAAGATCCAGTACGGTGAAAACTGTATTCAAATTACTGCATATGTTTTTTTTCTCACCAATGGTGACATCAGAAGAACTGTGAGCCTCTAGAAAGCGGTTGAGGTGGTGCCAGACACGGGGGATCCAATCAATAATCTTTACCAGCTCCATGTTCCGTGTGCGGCTGCTGATTTCTGTCTCAATCAGCTTCCGCCGCAGGAACCGGCCCAAGAAACCCTTTACTGGCTCCATGTGATTAGCACACAGCACCCACCTGAGACATGTGCAGAAAACCCAACTTCAGACTCTCTACACCAATTACTACAGTTTTGGATAGAGCTAAGCAGAAAAACAAACAATGCCCTCTAGTGGATAAATATGTAAAACGCAAGTTTAATCACCATCATAGAATGACCATATTAAATTAACTCTAAGTAAAATGATAAGGTAAACTTATCATAACATTAGGAGTAATTCCTTTGGAGAATTATTCTCAAGACACATCCTTAATGACCACGCTCAGTGTTTTACTGGATTACATAAAACACATCTATATATAAATAAAAGATGCCTTTGAAGCAATTACTAAATGGTAGGTCCCCACATCCTTCCAAACAATTTGTGGGTACTACTGGTTAATTAGATATCTAATGAACCAATGAGATACAATAAATTACCTGAAGTTGTGGTGAAGCTGTAGATTTGGAGTGGAAGAAGTTGCCTGGTTCATTGTGCCAATTATATAAGGGCTGAAGACAAAAATTTAAACAGGATGGTGTTAAGACCCACAAGCTAAGAGCAGGTAATGCTATTAAATGACATGAAGGGATGCATTCGTGAATAGCCTATAATTTAGGTTCCTTCCTTTCTCAAATGAATGATTGTACAGAGCGGAGGCAGAGGGTCCTTACCACCGATGGTACTTGCAGTTGAGCAGGCCATTGAATATTTCCCCCAGAGAACCGACATGATGCAGGTTGTCCAGAATCACGACCAGGGGCATGTCTACTGCATGGCTATCGCTGCTGCACTGATCAGCGAGACTGGACAGGTACTGTCGCAGTTCCTGGATTGGTCATAAGGCCAGGCAAGTTAGATATAAACACAATTTTGGGTTAGGCCTCTGGAGTTATATGTAGTGCACAAGCATAAGACAGAAGAGGACCGAGCATATCCAAAAATATATCTTCAATATGCATTCATTTTACAGCTAGAAAACAACTTGGACACGTACTAGATAATTGTTACTGATGAATGTAAATAACGGTTTGCGATTTAGTATAAACTACTGTTCCACCCAGCACTCTATGAACATTAGATACTCTTCAGCCTTTTCACACAAGCAAATGAGTGAGAATTTCGGAAAGTGGACCACATTTTATAGAAAGGTATGGCATATGCAGGAGTTGTATATAGGAGTGAATAAGATATATACCCCTATAGTCAGTGCAGCATCTGACTAATGGGTGTACAAACTAGCAGAGAGGCATCAGTACCTTGCTAGACTTATGGTCCACATTGAAGGTAGCGATGATGCCATCGAGCAGCTTGTGGCCTTCCCGCAGCACCATGTACTCAGCCAGCTGGTTGGCCAGAAAGGTCTTGCCAGTGCCACTGGGGCCAGAGAGGATGATGCGCCTGTGCTCTTGCAGCAGGGACACATATCGCTGCAGCATTGGCTTGGGAATGAGCGTCTCAAACACCAGGCTGTCCTGGCTGTGGACCTCCACTCCTGCAGGGGGGGCAATAGAGCACAATATCAGACAAAGAAAAGGCTGCTGAAATGGTCAACTGATGCTCTTATTAACTTTATAAAAATAATTTTCAGTACAGGCGCATTTAATTTTTGCTTGTTGCTACAGGAGAAATGGCCGGGGGGCAAGAAATGCATCTCTGCTTTCTGGTGATCAGACTGAATGACAAAGATAATTCATTTCGCCTCTAAGCTACCAGCTCCTCAGGTTATGTGTCAGTGGCAAAATGCTACTTCAGTGTGCACGAGGAAGCTCACAATGAGAACACGTAGAGAAATGTTTACTCGCAATTGCAACATGATGTCATGAGACTGGCCTCCTTAAGGCCCTTTCTCACCAAATGCAGTAAAAATTCTCCTGCACACAGAAACCCATTGTTTTCTACAGCTTAAACAGCGCTGTGGTAGCTTTCTGCTGTGCCAAGAGAAGCACAAGCTCAGTGCATGGCTCAGGGAACTCACGCGCAAAGTTCACATTTTTTGAGCTTTATGTACTGCGATCTGACGTATTCTTGGCTCAGCCAATAGGAAGTCCATGGAAGAAAATGAAGAATATGACTGTCTTGGCAGTATGACTGCACAGTAAAACACGAATCACAATTTTCTCACGATTCTTGAGCAATATTTCTCACATTATTATTAGTATTATTATTATGCAATAAATATTGTACTTATGATTTCTGTAGTGGAGATAGACACTTAAGCCTCACCTGCTCTCTATTATAGCACCTGTTTGTCTGCCCCCTCTTCCTGTCACATACATTACATAAAAACAGTCAGCGATCATTGCCATTCTACCTGCCTATCTCGCGTGTACCTTCCCGACATCTGTCTAGTGAGTGTGTGCTGGCTCTGGCACAAATGCACAGCGCCCTCCGTGTTCACTGAAAAAGGCTCCTTAGACTGAAAACTACACTTTTAAAAATAACTGTGTAAATGTAGAATATTTCTTAAAACAATAAATGAATGTAGACATCTCAATCCAGCTAAAAAAAATAATGAATTATTACCAAAAACGCAATTTAAAAGTCATGAGAATCACAGGAATGGGGTTTTGCCAGGAAACCTCAAATCCCTGTTTATGCTACTGTTCTCATGGTATAAGAAATGCTACATGCTTTAATATCCATAAATGAGGTGGGGTACGTCCTGTAGACGCAGGGGAACAGCATTCAGAGAAATGGCAAAGCTACATGATGGTGTGAGGGAATTCAGAGTGGAGAACTGTGGTGTGGCACCTTTGAGAAACACGGAGATGGTATCATTCTCGCCCACAAGATACCCGCAGGGCAGCAGCTCGGGAGTTTCTGCCCCACTTGTGCGCCGGACGTCCCCAATGCTGTATCCAGCCACGCTGTCTGAGTTCAGGCCTAATTGACTCACAGGGTCCACATGGATGATGTACTCCTGGAGAAAGTTGGGCAGATATCAGACCACTGAAAGCCCATTCACATTATATGTCTGGGTCATAGTTCCTGCCACGAGAATCTGTTTCTGCTGTTACCTTGAAGAGACGTCTGACCACCCCATCCAAGACATCCCACTTGGTTTTGCCACTAACGCCAATACAGCCAATCAGGAACTGACGAGGCCGACATTCCTAGATGGCATCAACAACAGATTAGTACACGAGCTTGACACGCTAAAAACGAAAATGGGGGCGATGTATCAAAATGCCAATTTCAGGGTTTAGTTTCAGAAGACCTCACCTCCTTCCACTTAACATCTTCTTCCAGGCTGACCATGATCTTGACATGGCGACCCTCTTTGCGTGTACTGCCATCACCATTGTCATCTAACAGCATGTCTAGGAAGACACCATGTGTTACCAAGGGGGGAGGCGAGAATCTAACACAAAGAAAGCGGCTACTTGCATACAAGCACACAGATAGACACACACCAAGGCTGGTGGACTCGGTCAGGCTGAGGCTGTGCTGGGACAGTGCCACAGGGGGGTGCGGCAAGGAGGAGATGGACACCTGCGAAGGCGCCCGGCTGCAGCTGCCCTGATTCTCTGATTTCAGACGATCATTCTCAGCCTTCAGCTTTTCAATCTCGCACTAGAGGGAAGAAAAAAAATCAACACTCTGGTCAGCCAATCAGATGCTCTGCTTTTAGAACAAGGTCCAGATTCAGGGCCTTGCTAAATGTGGCCATACTGTGTGAGACAGGCTCCGCATCTGTGTGGGGTTTGAGTGCCAGCCCCCCATCCCACCTGCATGCGGTTCATGGCCTCTCGCAGCTGGTCCAGCTGGTGGGCGGAGCTAAGGGCCTCCAGCCGGATGTCAGTCAGCTTCATCTCCTTGTCTCGCAATTCACTGCGCAGCTGCATTACTGTCTCAGCCTCGCTGTCCGTGCACTCTGAGATGCTGCAGTATACAGCAGGGGTGGATAGAAAATGTGTCACATGGGGCACAAAATCAGTCAAACATCAATATTACAATTACAAAATGACCACTACACAATGATCACTGAATAATCATTAAATTATCAACATCTCACTCTTATAAACAGAGGTCAGACTGCATATTTTCAAGAAGGCAGCACGGATATTCAATCACAGAAGAACTGACAGAAGACCTATGTAATATAAATATACTGGGCATCAAGAATAACCTTTTGATATTAATTTGTAAATTGTGCTACATATCTAATGGGGGAAAAATAAGCAAAATCATCAACAATATCTCAACTGACATTGGGAAATGTTACACAACTGACTTAAAATGACTCCTGATTTGTGCTCAGAAGATTGATGTGCCGGCTTGGCAGACTGAGTAGCATCTCCAGTGAGCATAAGAGGGTCAGCAAAGCAGGGACCACATACAGAGAGTTGGAGTGGGAGTTCCTCAGCACAGGTGTGGAGGTGGCAGAGCCATTGTGTGGGAGCTTCGGGGAGGAGGGCAGGGATGAGTCTGTCATCTCCTCGATGTCAGAGTGTGAGGATGCGGACTTGGGCGATTTCTTGCTGAAGGCCTGCTTGAAGGAGCTCCGCAGCTGCAGCAAAGAGATGATGCAAAGGCATGAGAATGTGGGCCACCACACAGCAGGCCTTCTGCTTTAACAAAGCCGGTACTATCAAACAAAAATCTGGCACATGGTAGGAAAAGGAAAAGAGTAAATGACTTATTCCGAAATTTTGGTTGCCCAGAATTTAAATACTGTGGTCTCAGGGTTTCAGTCAAATTTTGAACAGCAGGTAAACAAAATTATAAGCTTGAAATCACCATCGATGCATTATTATTTATATTCAATGATGACCTTCTGGGCACTTACATTTTATTACTTTGCTTAAATTCTCAGGTCAAAACCAAAAGTCTGACAACTATGGAAATATGTTCTAACAAAATTCACAACATAAACCTGCTGAGTTATTTATCCAGTAAGAACTGAAAAACATTGATATTTACAACAGATGGAGTCACACGGTGTACAGGACCAAAAGGAAAGTCTTTCTAGAAAGAACGTAGTAAGGTTAGTAACCTAAAACGCACTGTGAGTTGGGTTAAGTGGTTTGTGATAACAGACATCTTACCTCATACACCTGCCACATGAAGCGAAAGCACAGAAGAAAAAAAACAGAAAAGACACAAAACACAACACAAATTGAGTCTGAGACATGGCCAGGTCTTTTACATGCAGGTGTCTGACTCTAAATCATTTTAAAATGGCTAAATTACACATCAAGACCTTTTCTGCACATGACAACTTTTCAATAAAGTTTAATTCAGAAGAATCTAGAGTTTCAGAACTTACTCTGGCCCAAGCTATAGCCTCAAGTTCTCAGCTACAGTAAGTAGTAATGGTGTAAACAGAGTTAATTCAAAACACAAATCCACAAATCGGTTAACACCCTTATGCAAAGCCAAACCTTAAGGCCATCACAAAATGGTTCTTAGCCTCTCTAATGCACAGCTAAAGCCAGGAATCTAAGTCTGAATAACAGAATACACAGGCATCTCACTGACAATGAGAGGAAAATCCACCTGAGCTCAATCACAAACTGACTCATCCACTAATATCCCTGCAATGAGCTCCAGAAGAAATTAAGGCCAGACTAAATCCTGGGGACATTAGAGCCCATTACAATGAAGCCTAATGTCATATATGATCACAATGTCTGAATTCTAATATGGCACAACTATGTACTACAGCATAAATGATTGGCACAGAGCTGAATGGGAACTGGGGGACATCTGCACTGGGTCTCCTGGTCCTCCAGTAGGTTTGCACTTTGCTCAGGCATTATGACTAGGCAGCTACAGAAACAGCTGTCCTCATCAGACAGTACCATAGGAGCACAGAGATTCCAAACAACTAAACACGTCTTTAACCATGAACTATGATAGGTCCCTGATCTGTATGTATGCCACAGTGTAAGAGAGGAAACCCTTAGTGGTTATGATCAATTAAATTCAAGCTACAGGTCTGATGTCACAAGACCGGAGCTAAACCTCCAATACATTTGCAAGCATGTTATTCCCTTTTTAATGTAAGATTACACTGTACAGAGTTAATGTTTTGCCACTCCATCTGTGCAGGACTAATAAACACTGCTACTAAAAACCACAATCAATACAGGGACTGGTAAGACTCTGTGCTGCAGTGAGAAACACTGCTGCATAATCATTAAAGCTTAAAGCACAGGCAGCTGAATGGGAACGGCTGTTTGTCATGATGATTATTGCTGGACTGGCCTGCAATCAGCAGGAGGGTTGAAGCTCAGATGCACAATAAACAGGTATGAGTACGGTCTCCATCCTATATATAAGAGTTCCTGTAAATTTCATTTTGGACAGTGTGTCGCCCAGAGGGTTAGGTTACCGGGTCAAATCCTGTGGTTGGCAGAGTGATCCCACCATTGGGACCTTAACCCCAATTGGTCAAGGGGTAATGGGTGCTAGCCAAACCAGGGTTCTGACCCCAGAACTTACATGTCTGTGTGTCCCATGGAGAGCGAGACGAGACAGGTGAAAACCAAATTTACTCATGAATGAAGTATCACTATTCTATTCCTGAAGAAGGCAACTGATCAGAAACATGAAGATGAAAGCCCAAAAGGGTAGCGTCTCAAATAAAGTCTCTCTTCGTTAAAAATAAATAAGTAAATAAAATGTCATTTCAAGGGCTATGTCTTAAGGGCCATTGGTAAATGATAAACAGAGACAACCTAGACACTGAACAGCTTAGTGAGGTAAGTGACAGATGGTACAGAATAGGCAACAGATTCAAGGACAAAATGACCTACAGTAGGCAGAGCTATGAAGTGAGACCTGAACAGGGGGTCGGGAAGGGGGGTTGGACTCACCCAGTTCTTTTTCTTCTTCTTGTTCTTAGCGTCTGGGTCCACATTGCTGCCCACACTGGAGTGGCTGGTGGCACTGTTGATGCTGGAAACGCTGTCCGATGAGTGCTGCCTGCGTATGCGCAGATCCGGATGCGGCGTACCATTACCAGGCGCTGCGAAGGGAGTGCACATTATACATGTTTATCATTTCTATGTTTCATATTAGGTTAAACATCTAACATTCATATGACCGTTTACACGATGACATAATTGCAGCTTTTCCCAACAATTTTGTCATGCAATGAGCTGCTATGACTGATTGTCACGTGTCAAAGCCCAACCTAAGCAGGATGGCATCTCAGATTTACAGCTTCCCTCTTACTTATTTTTTAAAAAGACATACACAAAACGCATGCAGACAGGGGTACATAAAAGAAAGCATACCAAATAAGAAAAACAGTTTGCGCTGCAATACTTGAAGTTATAAGAAAAGTAGTAGAGTAGCAGTACTTTTAAAAAAAATCTGTTTCTCGGTTTCCTGGGTTTTAGCTTATAAGCAGAATTACATACTTACACTCCAAACATTATGCTAGATGTGATCAGAATGACCGAAACCCAAACATTCCTCAAACAGTACCCAGAATACCCAGTTGCATACCACATCCAGCCAAAATGGGAAGTAAACACTCTTCAATCCAATAATTCCAGTGGCATGAAGGGGTGTAACTTTTGAAGAGGTAGTCAACTAACTAAAGGCAGAACTTGATGATGCTCAGATGTGCATTAATTAATGACTGTGCTTAATGATTGGTGCATAGAGCTGCCGCGTACTCACCTTTACAGCTCAGCTCAGGAGTGTTTATGACGCCGTTAATGGCGGCCTGCGCAGCAGCATTCTGCTTCTTCAGGAACTCAATGGTCTTCCTCAGCTCATTTAGCTCAGAGTCCTGCCAAAAAGCATGAGATTTCAGGCATGCTCAAATACGCTCTTTTGCTGCTCTGATTTGTCCCACACAGTGTCACCTTTTGTTAAATAACTGGCAACATGGATGTGACGTGATCATAATGAGCAGTGAAGCAACTGGATTATAGAGTTTGCTGGGATCTCTCCCCTTACCTTCTGCTCTGCTGTCATGGTGAGGCTCTGAAGCCGGATGGTCATGTTTGCCAGGCTCTGCTCAAATGCTGCCACCAGGTGAGCCTGCACACAATACATTGTTAGCCTGCCTGCCCAAATGAGTGTCTTCAACACCACGTGGCTGTAAGCATATTGCATGTAAGAGTTTGCATAACAGCTGTATCCTAGCTGCCAGGGTACTGAGAAAGTGTGTGTTCCAGGGAACACAGGCCCACACAAATGCTTTCATACTTCAGTCTGCATGCTCTGCTTATCCGGAAAGGGGCAAAACACCTACAGTATGTTGCTTTCTGCTATTCTTAGTTTCCCTTTGAACCTGTGGATAAAGCTAATACTGGGTACCAGCACCTGGACAGGTGTCGGTTACCACCCAGACCTGCCAAATCAACCATCAAACAAAGGTGGGGTTCTGTGTTGCTGCCTGTTTGAACTTGGCCTCCATAAGACTACACCGGCTTCAGAGCGGCAGTCTTCTGGTATCACACAGAAACTTGCATCACATAGAAAATCTGAGACTATTTGGTGCAGCTGAGACACAGAGAGCCTTTCCTGGAGAAGAGAACATCTACCTTACTGAAGCGATAGAGAGAGCCTTGATGATGAGATAATAGACATCAATATTAATATCCTGGACTCTCAACTGTTGCCTTTGTCAGGTGCAATAATTTATCTCACATGCAATAATTCATGCGCAATATTCTATACTGTGAATTGTAATTGCTATATGCTATTTATTTTATTTCATCATTTTTGTCTCTTAAATTTTCTTTAGCTTGTACAGTTTTATAGCGGTTTCTACAGGGTGATCCAAACACCATCTCATTGTTGCTCTACAGTGACAATAAACATATCTTAGCCTGCGTCTTGTACACATATATATAAAATAAACATAAATCCATTACTGGACCATGTCTATGTACATAAGTGGAACAAACAAGAACCCTTTAAAAAACCACACCCAAGATGTGTGTTTGGAAGTGTGGTGATGAATCAGAGCTGGAGTGGTGAGTCTGAGGCCATACCCAGACAGAAGCACCATTGTGCAATAAGATAAGGGGCCACTGCAGGGAGCTGACAGATGCTGACACATGTCCGATGTGTTGAGACAGAAGGGTAGATGTATCCAGGAGAAGTGATGCATGGGGTGGGGGGCTGTGTGATTCACCTTTATGCTCCCATAATCTAGGTGCGTCAGAATAAAATGGCCCCGAGAGATGGGGAAATAGAGACCTTTCAGACATCGAGCTGCTCGCTGTGTCAAAGGGATTAAAGCACTATACTATGGCACTTTACAAACATACTATAAACAAACTATAAACAGTGGTTATATATCAACTGACCCTGAAATACCGCAATTATCAACTCAAAACAGCAGATGGGCTACACGAGAGGGGCTGGTTTTTAATTCATGCATAAGCCAGGAGACAAACTGGCCAGTTCTGAATAATCGAAAAACCGTAGAGGAGTGATAATGCTCACTGCTGAAGGTTTAACTCTGAGCTCAAAGGAGCATACAACCGCAGTTACGGATCTAGTGACAGGTAAGCCTGGGTTACGCAATGTGCCATCATACATGTCAGTGACGCACGCAGCAAGCACCGTGTGAACCCAGAGACCTGTCTCATGGAGAGGATGGCCTGCAAGGGGAGTGACTTTCAGCCTGTTTATGTCAGCACAGCCGTTACTTACACCACCTGCTACACCGGCTGAGATGGTAACATACACTTACATGTTCATTAAAAAGAAACATTTTATTGACAGGTATCAGTACAAGGTAAAGATTAATTGAATTTTTCTGGCATTGTTGAGTGCTCCTTGTGTTTTGATAAAATCTACCCTATAATTCATCATCCAGTCAGAAACAAGTCATCCCAGAATAAACGCTACACCCAGTACACTGACAGGCAATACAGACACAAAGACGAACATTATTCTGTGTCTGAGTGTTTTGGCTGATCTGGCAACATGTGTGATGTGCAGCAGCACTCATGTATGTGTAAGGCACTGACCATGAGCTGTCACTTGCTGTCGCATTTAGGGCTGCACAATATTGGTAAAATGTCAAGGATCACATTGTGAACTGTTTGCAATATTGCCACTTTTATGAAGTAAAACAGGAGTTAAAAATTTACCCAAAACAAACCACAGCAAAATAGAACTTATTATCTACTACTGGTGGTGTTTTCACAAGTTTTCTTTTTCTGTTAAGCATAAAAAAGTTGTAGCATGACGTGTTTGATTTTATTTTACCTTACTGAAATCATATATCGTGCAGCCCTGGTTCCACTTATTTACTAAATGGCTCTTGTTACTTACATTTGCACTCAGCTGAGTTGTTAGGGCAGACACCTTTTCCTGGGAAGCATCCAGCTCCCTCCGGAGCTTGCGGATCTATAAGTGAGAGACACGCACATTTAGTAAACATCCACAGGTCTGAAATGCTATCTGTATGACACACAGCCATGAGAGATGACCCCATGTGGCCAAACAGGCAAGCCTGGAACAAAGAAAGGAAAACCCAAGTTTCAGATGAGCTTCCTTCTTTTTTTCTCTAACAAGGGAATATGAAAAAGCCAATCCAAACAGACTTACCTCTGACTGTGACTTCTCTTCAGGCTGCAAAAAAAGAGAAAACAGGTTATCCCACTGACACAGGTGGAAAAAGATGTGAAACGGACAGCGCATGTAGGAGCGCGCTCCAGGAACTGCACACACAGACACGCCATATTCTATTTCAACCTCAGGCTACAGAAGCACACAAAGTACAGCAGCCTAGGCAAACTGTAACTTAGCACTAAACTGACGCCCCGGGTGCAATATTTCCTCTTAATTAATAGGTACAGGATAGAACACAGCATAATTAGTGGATCTGCTGATTCCATATCTGCTTGTGGTAGAGGGGTGAGATTTACAGCGATCTCTCTTATTATCAGGTCCCTCACTGAACAATAAAACTTAAAAGAAAAAGAAAAACTCATACAAAACCATTTTTGAATGGCTTTTGAAACACCCCCCACCACCACCCCTTATGATACACCTCCCCCATACGGCTCAGATGACAAACCCCCTGGACACATTCGTACTCTTTGCCTGGATTACCCACTACATCATTTTTCACCAGGACAGCATCATATTGAGATTCACAGAGTTTTAAAAATACGGGAATGATTATCACAACAGCTGCGTCTGTTTTGGTAACAATGACACTTCACAGCTTGCAAAATAAAAATGAATGTTATATCAAAATGATCAGTTTTCGGAGCAGCTGTCAAACAGGCCCCAGTAGCACCAAAGCCAAACACGGGAGTATGCCATTCCAGGGCCAGTTTAAAGCGGCTTTGCGAATCCCCATCACAACCCCCGCCACCCTCCCTGGTTTATTCCATCCAGCTCAAATAGCGTGAGAAGGGGGGCAGGGCAAAAAGATGCTATCTAAGGTGCCATCGAGCCAAGGTGCCCCCCCGCCATTATCAACAATAGCTTCAGATGCAGGTATGACTGTGACTGGGCTCCTCAAACACCATCTGTGATGGGAAACTGAAAACATGCCAAGACGCCACAAAAACCCACAGACCCACACGAGCATAAGCGTTACGCCACTTACCGCACATTTCTGTATCATTTTCAACATTTTCCATATTAGACAGTTTCTAGTCTAGTCTGAGATAATCATAAATACTTCTCATAATTAAACTAAATATTAATTCTGAATAACCTCCTGATAAATATATGTAGGTAAATCATTTTTCATTGATAACTAGATTTCAAGTACTTTTATAAGCTCATCAAATGCACTGAACTATTTAGACTGCAGCTAAATAATAATAACTCCAAAGCATAAATAATGCATAAAACACGTAAAACCCGAACACTACACCTAGCCACATCGATTAAATCTCAATCTCCAAAGCAAAGCTGCCCTACCGTGGCATCCCAGGGCTTGAATGCGCCTGTGACGGAGACGGCAGGCATCATTTCCACCCCCACCACAGCCTGCTTCAGGCTCTATAGCAGCGCTAATATTCAGCAGACCTGACAGAGCAATCTTAGTCACCTACACAGCCCAAAACTCGCTCTGAGAACAACTGATGACTGCAATGCGAAGTCAGTTAGGGTAACAGTCATTTCGGCGGCTCATGTTCATGTGGGCGGAGCCAATGGGCCACGTCTTTGGGGTGCTGGAACCAGTCGGCATAACATCGTTCAATCAGGATAATAACTAGCTATTATGAAAAGCTGAGCGACAGTAGGCAGCCTTGCCAAATGCATTCAGTTGCTCCTTTTCTGGATTTTCTCTGAGCGCCACAACTGCCAAAACATTCAATAAAGTAGAACACACTAGAACGTGCATTTATTGGACTGTGATTCATTATTCAGTTCACCTCAAGTCTTAACAAGTTTAATACAGTTTTTTCCAGCCATAAACAGGTCTTCAGGGCTCCTGTGTGCTGCATTTTGAATCAGGCAATGCAAATGGCCTAAAAAGTCCATGAGAAGCTGGTACTCTATTAAACTGGCACTTCACGTAATTTTCTAGTTGAAATGACATAGGATAATGTATATTCACTAATGCGCATGACCATGTCACATGGAAACTCACCGTTGAGTAGATCGAAGAGGTGCTTGACACGAGAGAGAGGGAGGAGCCGTTAACTGGAAAGAGCAGAAATACAAAAAGCATCTTAATGAGTTCGGAGGCAGTAAAGGAACTGGTTTGATTGATGCAGCAGGGCTCGATGGCCCGCGTGTCATAACAAGATACTCCTGTGATCATCATCAAAATTATCTTCCATTTTTGCCAAAGTAGTCCTTCTGTTGGTTTGTGCCAGACATGACAGCCTTTGATCACACCTCGCATCTTAGAGTCCTTGCCGTCCCGTTCCCTTTCGGCGGTTCACGGTTTTTCCATCCTCAGACCAGAGGTATCCCACTCACTATAGCTGACTGTGAGCACCCCATAAGCCTTGCCTCTTCCGAGATGCTCTGACCCAGTCATCTGGCCATAATGATTTAGCCCTTGTCAAACGTCACTTAGGTCTTCCTCCCTGCCCATTTCTACAGCATTAAAGATGTCATAGATAAACTATGAGTACCGAATAGCTTGCTTTACACTAACACATGCTTCATAGGTGTGGTCATAAAGTTTTATACATATATATATTTTTTTGTTCTGCCCTCAGAAAATTTTTGTGTAACCAAAACTCCCACGAGCGCCTGCATGCTGCTTTGAGCTGCAGCCACATAATTGGCTATTTGCACTAATCAGCTGGTACACCTAATAAAACGGCCATGAGTGTATATAATGAAATTTATATAAAACATGGGCAATTAGGAAGCATTTTTAAATGTATATAAAATGTCCAATTAGTGTGCTTCTGAGGTCAAATGGCACAGAAAGGGAAGCAGCACCATTATGAAATCCTTCACCAAACTCCTGTCAACAGCCCTATCACGCGTGACTAGATAACTGCGCGCTTTCCTCCTGAGAGCTGCTGCGGGAGGTGTTCCCTCACGCTGTGTGCTCTCAGTCTCATTATATTTCCTCACCATAAAAGTTTCCCATTTTTAACCTGGCCTGTAATTAGATATCTCCCTCAGGAAAGAGGCCAGCCAGAGAGAAGACAGCACGAAAGCGGCAGAGTCAACAGCCGGGCGTGTAATAAGCGATCTGCCCCCCCAGGTACCAGTCGGCTATATCGTGTCAGCAAGTTCACAGCCTCCTTTTCCCATCTCTCTACAGGGGGATAATGGGCCGCCTTTAGGTGCAGGGTGAAAGGAGAAGCATGCTAGTGAACACCAAGCTGTGCAGGGCTAAAGACTGGGACCTTAAGCTCAGGTACCGTCCATGTACGAACCGAATCGCCATGCTGGATTTTACCCACATTCAGACACCAAATCCCTGAGCTACTACATGAAATCAACACCTGCTCGTAGCCAAACAAGAAGCCCGTCTGGATTTAAGCGGACTAAACGGAGCTTTCAGGCCTGGCCTCAGTCCAAATGATAAAAGCAGTTTGCTAGGATGGGGGGGGGGGGCAACCAAAGGCACACATCTCGCTTGTAGAAACATCTCCAAATGCCGGCATGCCATTTTTATAAATTTATATTCTCATTTATTTAATCAGCAGATGCACAAGTGAAGCAGAAAAAAACATAAAGCTGTGAAGGGGCCAGCATGGCGGCAAGCCCAGCTGAGCGTCCAGTGGGTGACCAGCAACAAGTGCAGTATAGCACTGGAGCAAGAGCTGTAAAAAACAGTCAGAAGCTAAAATCAGAAAGAACAGTGAGATCAAAAGATCAGGAGGACTTTCCTACTAGTCAAGGGCAAAATACAAAAAAGTATCCAGTGGTGCTTGCCTTAACCTCACACTTTGTATGAAACATTATTAGCCGCTTAGTGCCACACTGATCTCAGTATTGATGGGCTTCTGGTACTGACCCTCCTCAAAGCCGTCGCGGAAGGAGCCGGAGCGGCTCATGGTTCGGGTCTTCTCATCCAAGGACATGGAGGAATTGCGCAGACGGACATCGCTATATGGGTCGTAAGGGCTGTCCTGACTGGACATGCTGTTGGTACACAGGTTAGCCAGGCTCATCTGCGTGGCTGCTGTGGGGCTGCCTGCAGGGACACATTGTAAGAGAGACAGATGGCTCAGAATCACTGAAGGCCAGGCCTGCACACAAGGCACACGGTGCTCATACACTGACGTGGGCTACACACCTTCACACACAGACACATTTAAAAGAAAACAGAGATCATCTTGTGAAGGAACTCTGACAGACTGAATAAGGATGAGCCATAGTTATAATTCATGTATACATCATGAGAGGCGTTTTCAAAAGGGAGGCACAAAAAGGAATTGTAAAATAATGATATTATCATCTGCTTTATACAACCCTCCGTCAATGGTGTCCCTGGTTTTAAAAAGATTGAATAGGTTTAATGTTGTTTTGCCTGATTATTAGAAAAGAGGCCTGTATGTGTGTCCGGCGAGTGCTGAGGGGGTGGCATACACGTACCAAGAGGGACAAAGTTGAACCGTGTCCCAGATGGCGAACTAAGGCTGGACCCGGGGGAGAAGGGAGAGTTGCTGGCAGATTCTTGCAGGCCTCCCGCGGAATGGGAGCGCAGCCATTCCTTGGCATCCTCGTGGCTGCGGAGCTGGGCTGGCGGGCCATACCTACGGATAGCATCGGGCTAATGAACAGGCAGGCATTCGGCTGACTGGGTGCGGGGAGGGCGCTGTAGAGCCTCTCTGGGTCACACCTAGTGGAGCCACGCAGCAGCAACTCTCTAAAACCTTCTAATAAAGATAATTCCCTAGCCGGGGGGCCAAGGGAGGCACCCTCTCGCACACGCTTCAGCATGCTGGCGTGGAGGTAAGGGTAATGCACAGGGTGAGTCACGCAGAACCTAAATGTGTGGCCAACACCACCTCACAGCAGCGTCTGCTGGGTCCTTAGAAAGCCAGTGGGCTTGGGGGGGGGTGCTCTGAAGGGTGTGAGGAAGCCAAACAGCTGGAGTTCCGTGTTTACTCAAACAGGCCGGACAGGGTTCACGATAAGCCGCCTCTGACACATGGAACAATGAACACGAGTGAAGAGATCCCTAAGGTACGCATACAAGCAGCAGAGCTAAATAGGAAAGAAATTTCAGCAGCACACACCACAAACGAAGAGCCAGAAACAAACAAAGCCAAACGAAAGCCAAACACTAACAAAACATGATGCTTAAGCAAACATGCACTTCAGTGTGACAGACTTCATTACATCAGTGCACAGTGACTGGCCACACAATGATCATGCTCCCATGTCCAAGCTGAACAGAAACGTAGTGAAGGCGACACAAAAGGAGGTATTTCAGTAAAAAACAGGGCTAGTGGTTGGGGCGGGGGGAGGGTTCATTAGTACCTGAGTCCCTTTCTAGGCAAGCTGTTGCTATCAAGGTGGGGGTCACTATAGAGGTGAGCAGGAAAGAAGATTGAGGCAAAAAAGAGAAACTTCTTAGAATGACAGGAGTTGGAAAAAGAGTGTATAGTTAAGAGGAAACAAGGAAGGGACTCATGAGGTCAGCATGTAACATATAAATACAGCAAATATGCTTCGACCTGCCATCCTGCCCTTTCTGGGAATTTCACAGAGTCTACTAATCAAACAAAAATGTGGGATCAAGTCAAAGCAGCCCTATTAGTCAACAATATGATTTTATGAGCTAATTGCAGGATTTGATATATGGGATCCTTTGTTCAGCAGTAATGTAAGACGGCTGCTAGAGACTTCAGATGAGCGATTGCTGAGTCAACAGTTTGTTTACTTTGGAATGCAAGTCCACGCTTTCTCAACTCTGTTCTTATGAAACGTGTCACTGTCAGGAAGCCATTACCGCTGCAGCTGCTAGGGTCAAAGAGTAGAGTCCGACACTCAGGATACTACACGTGTTCAGTCGTACATGCAGATAATTTCAGCGTGTCGTTTAAGACTCTTCGAGGGCAAGTCTTAAACGGGGGGGGGGGGGGGGGG
>JAODKC010000088.1:59806-81504 GCA_026777985.1 Mormyrops attenuatus
TTTGCAGAATATCAGTCTGTCCCTGATGTTTTTCTTGGAGAGAAGTGGCTTCTTTGCTGCCCTTCTTGACACCAGGCTATCCTCCTAAAGTCTTCACCTCACTGTGCCTGCAGATGCACTCACACCTGCCTGCTGCCATTCCTGAGTAAGCTCTGCACTGGTGGTGCCCTGATCCCACAGCTGAATCAACTTTAGGAGACAGTCCTGTCATTTGCTGGACTTTCTTGGGCACCCAGAAGCCTTCTTCACAACAATTGAACCTCTCTCTTTGAAGTTCTTGATGATCCAATAAATGGTTGATGTAGGTACGATCTAACTAGCAGCAATATATTTTGTGTGAAGCCCTTTTTGTGCAAAGCAGTGATAACTGCATGTGTTACCTTGCAGGTAACCATGGTTAACAGAGGAAGAACAACGATTTCAAGCACCACCCTCCTTTTATTTTTTACTTTAAAATTTTTATTAACAAATAGTAGAGAACTTTAAACATCCAGAGAGAAATATACATTTTGTTTATCCCATGTTACAGAGACTCAGCACCGTACGGTATACATATACATACCTATACATATACAAATATATACACACACCTATGCACATACATACACATATAAGAAAGATTGACTAAGAATTTCAGGATGGAGACAAAAAAAGTTAAAACAAAATCCTTTAACTTGCTATTTGACAAAATCAGGTCTCAGGGGAGAAAGGTACTGAACCCATTTATCCCAATGCCTTTCAAAAATGTCCATTTTTAATTGTAGGGAAAAGGTAGCTTTTTCCATTTTATAAATGTCCATTGATATATCTATCCAGTCATCTATAGTCAGTCGAATGTGCGTCATCCACTTTTTAGTCAAAGCTTCTTTCCCTGCTGTCAACAGTATTCCCCATAAATATCTATCAATATCTGTCGTTTCTTGGGGGAGGTATCCTAAATAGATAGTCATAAAATCAAATGACACTTGAGTGTCAAAAATAGCCTGTATTGCCCTATGTATGTCCTGCCAAAAGTTCTGTATGGCTGAGCAGTCCCAAAAAACATCATAGTGGTTTGCTACTTGACATCCACACTTTCTCCAACAATGTGGGTTATTACTACCAAAATGTGTTTTCATACTAGGTGTAATAAAAAATCTAGTGACATTTTACCAGCCTCATTTTAAAGCATCCAGTCTGCTATTCTAACTCATTCAGCATGGCAGAGTGATCTCCAGCCTTGTCCTCATCAACACTCTCACCTGTGTTAACGAGAGAATCACTGAAATGATGTCAGCAGGCCGTTTTGTGTCAGGGCTGAAATGCAGTGGAAATGGGTTTTCTTGGGATTAAGTTCATTTTCTTGGCAAAGAGGGACTTTACAATGAACTGCAATTCAGTTTGTTGTGCAGTGGAAAGTGGACATTCTGTTTTCAGGATCTCTATGAGAACATTCTGAGTGAGGAGGATCTCTAGATCCTTTTAATTTCCACAGTCATGGTTTTTATGGATTATGACTAGGTCATGTTTCACTATTAAGTTTTATTGGTTATTCCATTGTGTTCCGTCTGGAGGCTCTGAAGTTTTGGAATGTATATAATAAATAATAAGTTAATAAGAAACCTTTCTATAATGTTTTTCTTTTTCTTACAAAATAAGCAAAACTGCACTGTAATGCAGGACTGTGTTTAAACTTCACAGGAACACAACGCACAATTAAATACCACAGGCTGTAAGGAAATTAGGAACAAACAGAATGTAATGCGGAATGAAGTTATACTGTTACGGTGTGGCTGTCATACCATGGGGTTCTTTTGTGGGAGAAAAAAAAACACTTGAGAGTTTCATATGTCTAGTAGATGAAGTAACCAGTAACCACTACCTCCGGTGACTCATGGGATATCTGTTGCTGATTTTGCATCTCTAGGTCTGTGTGGCAGACAAGACACTCAGTGGCCCCCAAGGAGATGGGGCACTACCAGTTTGCCCACCCAGCTATGAAGAGGCAACTGCAGGTTGTCATGTTAGTCATACACCATGAAATTGCTGGTTTAGTTGGACGGGCTTAAGTTAGTGCCAGTGAATAAGGTTTAATTTACACTCTTATCTTTCACAATGGGCTCCTCCTTGTCTTACATCTTTATTGCTTACATTTCCTTATCACATTCATCTAGATTCATAAGTTTCCAGAATGACTTATAACCCGGGTGTGACTAAATGTGACATCCTGGTTGGGGTAACTTGTGACATTGAGGGTGTTACATTGTTCAGTAATTAGACCCGGTGCATTGTGTCATTTCGGTCGCCAGGCTCCAGCCCCAATCACAGCTACAGTTACCAGGGCGATGGAGAAATGCTCACGGAGTTCACCTTGCAGGACAAAAACATTCGACGGATCTTCATTCGTAAGGTACAACTTAGAGACGTGTCAGAAAAACTGTCTCATTAATCTGTATGGAGGATGCGATCTCTCGTCCTTTGCATATAAGAACTCAGGTGCATATCTGGGTCATTTTAATGTGTTGTCTGGTACCCCTCCAGGTTTATTGCATCTTGATGACCCAGCTCTGTGTCGCTGTGGCTGTCGTTGCATTTTTCAGCTACTGGTGAGGTTTCCCAGCACTTTAGAAAGGTGTTGATTTGTGTGATCCAGTCTCAAGCCGGACTTTCACTCTAACCTTAGTCTTCTCTTTCCATCACAGCGAGCCGGTGAAGACGTACATCCAGGCGAACCCAGGCTGGTACTGGGCTTCCTAGTAAGTTCCCAGTTCAGTTATAGCAGGGCCCAAATGGTAGCACGCAGGAGATTAGCTGGACTCTGTTGTTTCTGATGATTCATTCTCCTCCCGCTCAGTGTCGTGTTCTGTGTCACCTTCATCTCCCTCTCCTTTTTCTCGGCGGCAAGGTGGGTGTTGCGGAGCCGCCACTCGGGGAGGGTGGGGGGTCGAGCTCAGCTTCGCCATTCGGGTGAGTCATGGTCTGCTCTGTTCTTCCTGCAGGAGGCGCTTTCCATGGAACCTGATTCTGCTGGCCATCTTTGTGAGTATCACCACTACTGGTAAAGTTCTCCCTCATTTGGGATGCCTCTATTAGGGCCAGCACGAGGCGGAAGTGAACGAAGTGGCTGCTTAGGGCCTAGTGGCCACCAGGGGGCTCCCCTAACAGATCAGTCTGTCAGAATGTGAAGGAAGTTAAATTATGATTAGGTTAATGATATTTTGCTTAGGGCACCCTAAAAGGGTTGGGCCGGCGCTGGTCCCCTTTGAATGACACCAGCCTTTTGAGTCTGTAAGGATCTCATCACATGACGATATTGAGGGGGATGGAATTCATGACAAATTATAAATCGAACTAGTATTATGCTTAAGAAAAAAGACTAAGTGCAAAATGAGCTGAGGGAGAGACACTGAGTGCTGTTACAGTGTAGTGAAGAGTGACAAACTATTTACAGTTAGTACAGTTACTAATGTACCAGATGCATTTGTCACGAGTGAGGATCAGAGAGCAGCGTCACATTGTGTCCTGGGAGCTACTGGGGTTAAGGACCTCGCTCAAGGGAACAACGGTGACATCTCATCGTCAGCCGCGGAATTTGAATCAGCAGCCTTACCATCACAGCCCTAACCCACAGAGATCCGCACGGCATCCTATTAATGCAAACGTATGTTTGTATTTAAACGGCATTTTCAGTATTTACAGAGCAACAGTACAGGGAGTTTGCAGGGGTCAGTAATGTCGTCTCATTCGGACAACTGGGGGTCGTTTGTTCCTCAACCTGCTTGCACCGTTTCCCAGAGCTTTGAGAAATGCTGATATGTGGAGCTGTTGTATTTCTGTCAGCGTTAACACCGTTTAGCGTCACTGCAGGAATGCGTCCAGGGGGACCCCCCCCCAAAGGGTTTGGACCGTTACCCTGAGAGGACCGGCATTGCCGTTAAGGGACAGCAACTGTAAACAGAGCCCCACACGTCCTGCGATCCCCTAGCTGAAATATGCTTTAGGACACATGGGAACAAATCCACACAAAAATAATATAGCATTTCTCATATTTGCTATCAGTCCACAGCACGTGTGACAGAGACTGTCCCCTAAAATTGCTGCGTTACCATTTATTACCAAATCTTATATTCATTTTGTGTGTACTAGTTTGTGTGTTCATGTCTGTAATGGCTAACTTTGCTGTTTCAGACTCTGTCCCTCGCCTATATGACGGCGATGGTGTCCAGGTAACCTCTCACAGTCGGAGTCACTCTCTCTGCCTGTGCTATGTCTCTGTGCTCTCGCCTCACCCTAGATGCTCATCATGGTCTGCATGTTGGCACTGGTGCCTTGGTAAATTACCAAGCCTCTTGCTGGGCAATAAAAGGAGCCATTAGCCACAAACTGCTGCACGATTTAGAACAGGACTAGGCAAATCATGGTCCTCAAGGTCCAAGTCTTGCTGATTTTCCAGCCTTCTTACATACGAGCCAGTGTGAAGCCTCTGTAGCCCAATCAGAATCGGTAATTATTTAACTACCTACTTGGGAGAACTGAAAACAAGGCCTGGATTTGGAATCAAGGTCCAGATTTGCAGAGCCCTATTTTAGACCAAGCTTCTCCATATTTGGTGAATGTTTTAAATTTGGATTAGTAAGTGTGATTTTGATCGATTGATTTAAGTATTTTGCTGAGGTAAAAGCCTGATGCTAACCAAACCTCTTTACAATATAAAGGTGATGATATAGAGGGCAACTTTTTGAGCAATGTTGCCATGCAGCCGCCTACCATGTGGGACAAAGGGCAACTCATCTGGAACTGGGTGATGGCGAAAAGCTACCTGCTGCTGATCAAAGTTTTTCAAATGGAAATTTGTGGGCCAGTATCAATGGGAAAGAACCAGAGCAACATCTGTCTGCAACATTGCTCAAAAAGTTGCCTCACTCTAACATCCCAGTAACAATTTGCATACATGTAAACTTGATTGGATTCTTACATTTAGTCGTCCTGGGCTCTGTATAAGGTGACCTCTGCCCCTTATTCCCCCTGACAGTTATTACAACACCAGATCTGTTATGGTCAGCCTGGGAATCACAGCTCTGGTCTGTCTCTCTGTCACCGTGTTCAGCTTCCAGACCAAGGTGGGTAAGGTTGTCTGCTGGACATGTGGTTGCTGCTTTTGGGTTAGTCCAAAGTCTCAACTGAACGCATGAAAGCATAACAAACTGTACAGAGTTGAACCAAGGGCGCTTTTCCACTGCGCCAGGTACCTTACTTTCGATACTTCAAGAAAGTACCAAAAGTACGGGTATTTTAAGTGCTGGTTATCCAGACTGGTACCGATGCTGACTGACATCGCAACACGAGGCGGGGTATTTTGTACTGACTTAGAATAATGGCTGTAGTATATTATAAGGCTGGGTGAAGTGATATTCCTGCCAACATCTCATGTTATACACATGCAATTTTGACATCGCAAGGACCGCAATAGTCAGCTGGTTTAAGATCAGGCTTTTTTAGTAGCTTCATACTGTCCGGACATTATAGCATTTCTGCTTTGTCTTGGGAAACAAAACTTAGCAAGCATTGCAATTGTTCCTTTTCAAAATGATCTAGTATATGTTAAAAAATCAGTTTACCTCTGCTGTCTTTGCATAAGCGCTGCACGCGTTCTCCGAGACAATCATAATCACTTTCGTCCTTGATGTTTACATCACTCCTGGATGGGTTTATGAGAAATTTTTGCTTTATAAATACCCCAATATTTATTATAACAAAATTACATGGCGAATCTTCGAATACTGTGCTGTCCTAGTATATTATACAAAATACTTTTTAATCTCTTGTCATGCTGTCCAGATCTTGTTGTATTTGTTTTTCTGACCAGATCACAATTAAAGCTTGGATCTCTTAATTTGTCCAAGGATCCATTATTAATATGTTTTTGTTTTTTTACTTTGTTAATTTCAGTACAAAGTACTGAAGTACCAATGCACCAATAAAGTACCCTAGCTGTTTTGCTACTTTAGGTACTAGAACCTTTGGTACTGGTACTCAACTGGAAGTCAGTGTAAAAGGGGAAATACCGTACTAAATGTATGGTACCTGGTGCAGTGGAAAAGTGCCCCTAGTGTCAGCCTGTATTTTATTTTCGTTTATTTATTTTTTTGTTTTTGTTCTTGCTGCTATACTGCGGTTAATATATTGTATCGTTAGTTCTTATATTGCATTTTCTAATTTATATATATATATATATATTTGTTTGTTTTTACACACTCTGCCGATGGTGAGCAAAAATGCAACGAAATTTTGTTCTGATGTGCACTAACTGGTGTATTTCTGAATGACAATAAAAGTGGCTATTCTATTCATGTGGATTTGTCTTACGGGGGCCCTACAGACACAGTGGATGAGAGTGCTAACCTGTAGGCAGTCTCCCTGAAAGCCTGCTGTCTCCATCTCCCTGCAGATTGACTTCACCTCCTGCCAGGGAGTGCTGCTCATCCTGTCTATGGCTGTGTGCTTCTGCGGCATTTTCCTGGCCTGCGTCATCCCGTTCGGATATGTGAGTAAACCCTCAATCCTCCATCCTTATTGACATCCTTCCCGCACTGCCTTCAATGATACATTGATGCCTTCAGCTGCTACAACAGCTCCCGTGTGTTTGTTCATTTTCTTAGTTTTTTTTTCTGTTTGTCATAACATTTCATTTATTTATGTACTCATCACTTTTTAAATCTGTTTGCACTATATGTACTTTGTTTGCACGGTGTGTGCCATCTTTGCACCTTGTCTGTTTGGCACTATATGTATGTTCGTCTGTTGTCTTGCTGCTGTATGCACCAGTATTTCCCCCTGGGAACAATAAAGCTAATCTTAATCTTAAGAATGTGGGTAGGAACCTGGCTTTTTGTAGAGTCTTTTGCTCCAAATATACCTGAGGTGAGATCTAGGTCTTGACTGTACTTACTTGAAACCAAGCCTCATTACAAATGGTACGGTATCTCCTCCTCTGTGTTGCAGGTTCCTTGGTTACATGCCATCTACGCTGTTCTGGGAGCGATAGTGTTTACTATGGTGAGGAACCGCGGTACACCGCGTAGTGGATCCTGATCATCCATCATGTCTACCCTCCAACCCTAACCCCTCTGACCTTCTCTTTCTTCCAGTTCCTGGTATTTGACACCCAGATTATTCTGGGAAACAAGCATTCCACCATTAGTCCTGAAGACTACATTTTCGCCACACTCAGGATCTACCTGGACATCATCTACATATTCTCTTTCATCCTCCAGCTTTTTGGGATGGATCGGAATTGAACCCCTCGGATCCCTCTACACACCCTAGATACATTAAGGTTCCCTTTTACACTTCTACTCATCTGTTATCCGCTGATTGGCCTCTCCACCTGACCTGTGCCCCCTCAATCTTCATATCGTATTGGCGATGCACCAACTGATCGTTCAAGTGTTTAGTAATTAATCCCTTGTGGTACTGAAAGATGGCAAGTTATATATAAAAAAAACAGTAATTACAATGCAAAGGGGGGGCAATTTGTTTTTCTTACACTTACATTACTCTTTGGCGTATAGTTACATCACAACATACAAAGATCTTTTTTCATGTCACTCTTCATGCAAGTTCAACTTACAAAGACAGAAAAATCAAAATGTGTAATTTAACAGGTGAGGAAAGCTGTCATGTGTAACGAACAGTCTAAAATTGTAAGATAATTAATTGTTGTATGTGCTTTTTTGTAAAAAGATCTCCGAAAATACATTATGCATTGTGTGCGTTAGTGAATTTTTTTATTTATTTATTTATTTTAATTAACAGGGCAATGTAGAAAATTATTTGGGGGAAAGAGTAGTCTTTTGTGAAAAAATGAACATGCAAAAAATGTCCAGTTCATCCAACATATTTTCTTGATGTTACAAAAGTCAGTTAAAAAGTCACATAAGTAATTCTATTATCATGTGAACAGAGCTGTATGGAAAGTAAATAAGTATGTTTAATCTGAATGTGAACAAAGCTCAGGCTTGCTTCTGAGTTGTGAATGAATTAAAAAAAAACAACAAATATATTGTTGTTTTATTTGTTAAGAGGAATTCAGACAATATGACCTTATGAAGTATGGCTGTTGAAGTCCAGATTATTTTGAGAGTTTTTGTTTTAGCAAGGGTTTTTTTTTTATTGCCATAGCTTTTGTAAAGAAAAAGGATTGATTTTGATAGTGGCATCAGCAGGTGAAGGACTTGTTTACGTTGCGGTGGCCATTATTGCATCCATGGCCGCTTGGTCCCTGTGCTTTGCTTCTATTCCCTGCTTACCCTTCTGCCTTTGCGGGCTATTGATGTAGTATGCTATTGATATAGCCTTGACCATTTGGTGTATTAGGCATTAAATGCGTGCATGGTTGCTAAGGCCACTCCTTGTGTGCGCATGCAGACTTCCCTGCTACGTCAGACGCACTTTGCAGACTTCACTGTGCTAGGTGTTGACCGCAAGCCCTCCGTGAATTGTGGCGAACGTGGAAAGTGAACAAGCATTCTCCGGCCTCTTGTTACCCGTTGTACTGTAATTTTGGCTCGCAGCTAATACTGTGGACATGTTTAGACATTTCACCAGTGGGTTGCAGGTTCAAATTCCTGGCAAGGCAGCTGTAACACAGGATAGCCTAACCACATCTTCATGCACCCATTCCAAGTGTAAGCACCTTTGAAACTTTGTTGTAACCACGGGTGATTGTTATGCAAATTATAAAAGAATAAAATGACTAACAGTATTTGTTGGAAGTGTTGTTCTGGTGTGGGTTTAGGAGAAAAAAACAGCCACACATCCTTGTGCTTTGTAGGCAGAATGTGTGGGTAATGTACTTGCACACTGCAGGGGCGGAATGTGGCTCTGCAGGTTACAACTCGGAGGTTGCTGGTTCAAATCCCATGGTCGGCAGTGTGACGTCACCACTGGGCTCATCACCAAGGCCCTTGACCCTGATTGCTCCAGGGACCGGCTGACCCTGTTTTTTCAATTGAATGTTGCTTTGCATAAAAACATCTACTAATTAAATAAATGGAAATATCTGTTTTGACAATTGTTTTTTCTTAATTCCAAAAAGAAAATCATTATATACATTTTGAATACATAAGACCATACGAGCAGGATAACACATATGGGGGTTGTGTAAACACATTTAAATCATTTATGGGCATTCTTTAGACAAGAGATAAGCAACACTGATCCTTTAGTGCTGGTACCCAGCAGGTTTTCCATCCTACCTGGTCTCTGATGAACCACACCTGATCTCAGGCAGATGGGAACTCATCAGGTAGGACAGAAAACCTGCTGGACACCGGCAATCCAAGATCAGGATTCCCTACCCTTGCTTTAGACATTCAGATATTCAGATGGATACAGTTCTCCTCCATTCTTCTAACACCAGTCAGACTTTTCACGGTTTAAGAGCAAATTGGCTCAATTCTGTTATCTCAGGCCATCAGGAAGTATGATCATTAACTTTAATCATGTTTCAAATAAACTATAAAGTGTTTGCCACATCAAATCTCTTACAACAAAGAGAAAGAAACTACATCCTGCACTAACAGATAAGAGCTTGGTTTCTTTAAAAAAAAAATCCAAATTGTGATTCTGAGCTGAATACAGTAATGTACGTCATGAGCATGTATGTTTTCATACGCAAACAGATAGTTTATATGCCACATATGTCTAAATGTTGCAGAATGTGGTAATTGCTGCATTGATAGCATGCATTAGTGGTGATGCTGTTAGTGTTGTTGCCTAAGAGATTGCGGTTCTGTCCTCTGATTGGCTATCTCAGACAGAGTCACTATATTACAGTGTTTGATCTGCCTACGCATGGCAGCCCTGCAGGTGGGGAAGTGAGTGCTGTAGGTGGTGGTGGTGGGTGTCAGACTGCTGTTCTCGCAACAGGCTCATGCAAGCGGATAATATCACGACGAAAGCCCGTTAAAGCATTTAAAAGATACTTATTCTCTGAAAAGGCTTTTAACATAACAGTAAAGATAACTGTGGCAACAAAAACTGACCATGCATGGTAGGAGACTGATTTCTGTCTCTTTATTTAGTGACATCTGTTTGGTCCCACAGGTGCCGTGATGTTGCAATCTTCTCATTTCCGTTTAGGCTGCGGGCCAGAGTTACACGATCTTGTCCAGGGACTGAACCTCGGACATCATCTGTCATCCACAATGCACAGAGCTTAAACGATTATTCCACATATGAGTTTTGCTAGCAACTTCATTACAGACACTGAACGTGAAAACTTGTACTAGTCTGCTTTGTTTATGACAACAGATTCCAGTTGAAGTTAAAATGCTTTTTTTGTACCCTATTAATGATATTGCGTAGGTATAAATACGATAAATTATCACTAATAGTAATAATAATAGAGTTGTATTCTGGATTTTGATTATGGCAATAATTTATATCAGACTTGCTTCAGAACTAGAATGTTAATTTAACTGACAGCAGGAAAAAAACTGCAAGTTTGATAGTACTGAACACTTACTGGCTCATTTGCCTTTTAAACTCCTCGATATTTTAGATGTACCAAACAGCACTTTCATACTAGTCCTTTAAAAAAGGCTGGATACAGTTTCCTGAATTTGCTAATGAATAACAGAAATGTATTTAGGCTTTGTATAATCCATATTACTTTTTATTTTTTCACCATAAATAAATAAACACCCAATTTCTAATCGCTTACACTAGTCAGAACCACCATGGGGCAGGGTGATGCTGTTAGTGTTATTACCTAAGAGATTGCGGTTCTGTCCTCTGATTCGCTGAAGGAGGCTGCCTGGACAGCTTAAAGCAATGTTAGCAGCCCCTGGGGACTCCAGCCAATCAAGAACACCGAATACCTGATACTGGTGTGTTGGGAGCTGGGAGAGAGCAAAATGTAAAATATCTAGGGGTCCCCGTGGACTGGGTTGGACACCCAGGGTGGGGTGCCAATCCATCACAAAGCACATGGAACATCTGGCTATTCAGAGATGCCAGTTAGCCAATTAACTGCTTGTCTTCGGACTACCTCCACAGGCACAGATCAGAGGTGGGATTCAAACCCACAACCCTGGAGGTATGAGGCCACTGTACCAGCTACTAACAAACATAATGTACATTGGGGTGAAACAAAATTGACGACAGACACACGTGTGAAAAACAAGATCTTTTTAATTAAAAAAAAAAACTGGCACATCAAATTCGAAAAGCAAAACCAAAAGTCAAAAAAGTCTTTAAAGCTGTGATTTTGCCCCCTGTAATAAAAAACGAAAGCGCACGAGTGTGCACACACACACATGATTAACAGAGAAACTAGAAGCAGTGGCACAGGAAGACAGAAAACAGCTAGCTTGCTGATTATTACAACGCTTTTCTCTGAACTGTTCTAACAAAATGAAATCCTGTGTACATAAGGAAAGTGCTTGAGAGCAGTGGCTGCATGAGAGATGAGACGGTTGTGTGGTTGTGAGTCCTGAAGACACGTGAAAGAAGGAAGACAAGACACTGAAACTGTCTAGTTCAGCAAAACAGGAGCCAGTGCGATTGACTCTGGAGTCCAGAATAGGGAACAACTGCATCCACACGGGCTACACAAAGACTCTCCACATTTTTGTGCAAAAATCCCTTTCATATTTACTCGATACTGCAGTTTCTGCCTAATAAATTTTCAAAAATGTATTTGCTTACAAAATCTGTGTTATGTACAACACATGCAAATGTACATAAACGTGTGACACCTAATGTGTGTGCTAATGTTCAGGTCTGGGAGAGGAGCACAGAAATTTAAAGACTTTTAACTAACGCCTAATGTTCAGCTCACCCTTCAGGAACCACTAAATATTGCCAGATGAAATAGCATCATTTTCTTGTCAAAGTTGTTTCTATGAGAATTTCAGCTGTCTGAACAGACATTTAATAGGAAATGTCAAAGGCACGTATTTCTGATTGATCTGTGAGTAAAAACAACATTGCTTTTAACTCTCTTCAAACAATTCATTTCTACTAACCATTGACGGTTTTTATAATGATCAAGTGCAGTTTTAGACATCTGGAGATTTCAGTGGGACTCAAAGAGCTCATTTTACAGTAAAAACCAGCAGGATCTCTTGCTCCCTGTCTCAAACACAGGCCGCAGCCCGCCTGGTTCACCGTGACAGAAGCGTATACCCCTAAACTGCCTTTTTAAAAATATTTTTTCTTTAATTAAATTAGAAAGTAAATATGGGTTTAAACACCCACTATGGCTTGAGCCTCGCAAACCGCTTCCCCAGGTTCCTCATTAGCAGCAAAAGCATTTTAAAACTATGAAATAAAATGGTTAAAGCTACACCAAATCGGGCAGAGGAGGTCCGAACGAACATCGCGGGATATCCTTAACAGATTTCTTTAAAATCCAAGGCTGGTAAGTGAGAGACACTGTCCAGCACAACCATCTGACCTGTTCCTATACGCACAGTCTACTGCCTGTAGACCAACTACTGAGAGTTGGGGATTGAGGTATGTGGAAGCTTTTACATGTAACAACCAATAAATATGCCACAGAATGAATCTGGCGTCTGAGCTCAGCTTACACTGGCTAGGAAGCAGGTAGAAGATGAGCAGCCCTAATACATAAGCTCTCACCTTTGACTTAAACCTGGATCCAGAGGCAAAACATTTAACCACAATAGTTCTTTCATAGTTTAAAATCAGTATTGTTATTCTCAGTATAGTGGCTGGATTGATTTGTTCCATTTAAATAACATCACAAGATAAAAAAAAAAGACACTTTCCTTCATGAGGCCATTTGCATCTGATAGATATGAACTAACTGTATGTCCGAAAAAATTACCAACAAACCCAGACACAATTAAACTGATAAAGGAAAAAAACACAGCTTAATATAGGAGGACAGTCCGAATGCTTAAACAGAGACAGGGTGAATTAGTCTGAATATGTACAGAAATTTAAATAAAACTGTAAGCACAGGATGTTTTTCACGTGTATATGTAACCAAACCCAGTGGCCACTCCGGTTTCTCATCCGTCGGCCGATTTCCATTGATCTAAATCGTCCTTTACAGGTACACTGTCCCCTTTGATGTTAAAGTATCAGAGCTTTCTCAGAAGGTGATTATTTCACCCGTCTTAAGCAAAAAGCAGCGACACATTCCATACCAAGATACACAAAGTGGAGCACAGAGCAGAGCGGAGCCAGCCTCCTGCTCAGAGTGAGAATTGGCTTTACACTCAGTTCATCTTCCACCTTAAAGAAAGCATCCTTCAACAGTGTTAAATTTAAGATTACAACATGAACCCAAAAGGCTCCCTGGGACTGGATGGCTTATCTTTCCATTCCTCAAGAGTCCTAAATGCATTTTTTTGTTGTTTTTTTTTTTTTAAACCCTGATCCCAAAGGAT
The DNA here is from genome assembly GCA_026777985.1 of Mormyrops attenuatus. NCBI lineage: Eukaryota > Metazoa > Chordata > Actinopteri > Osteoglossiformes > Mormyridae > Mormyrops > Mormyrops attenuatus. Next base: position 73,210 of record JAODKC010000088.1, read on the forward strand.
AAACACTCCTCTTTAAACGCAGAGTAAAATCTTTGCCTTTCAGTCACGATCAAACGATTACAGAACACCACTTGCTGCTTGCTCAGCCAACAATCACTTGTATGTCTTGGTCCTTGGTCAGATTTAATTGACCCAAGGGTTTAATATTAAGCAGAAGAAGCTGCAGTTCGTGTAGTCAGTAGATATGAGACACTGTACTGTACATACTGTATACTGTGCATACTGTAAATACAGACAAAGTCCCTTGTAGAAAAATCTGCCAGATCCCCACATCTATCCAAATGTGAAAAAAGTCAAGTATTTCCTGATATAAAAAAATTGGCCAGGAACATTTTTCTACGAAACTGAAGAAAGGAGGCTACAAAATGTAATATTACAGGAAAAGGCCAAATTACCACAAAAGATCTCAATGATTTGGATGTTTTAAAATTCCACAAATAGAATAAACTCGGAGTGAAACATCAGCTCATTTTTTATATATCGCTTTTGTACATTGCACACTTGTGGCATAAAACTTATCCATAGCAATCTAATCAAATCAAGCTTCTGGGTTTAAATTTGTATGCTGGAATTGTGCACTCTGAATTAGGTACCAGTACTGCAACATCTGGATCTCCACTGGGATGTCATCTGGAAATGTCACGGTCTCCAAGACCTTAGAAACATGTGACTGCTTCACCTTTACCTGCATAAACTGCCTGAGACGGAGACGGGGGTAACCCTACTGAAAACGGAGCTTGGTTCCAAATGTGACTGATAAAGAATCTAAGCTATTACAAAAGAATAAAAAAAAAACCCACACAAGTGGGGAAAACATTGGGTTTTGTGCACAGACTCACAAACCTCAAGCATCATTTTAAAATCCCACGCATCTTTCAGAGGCTAACAGCTATTCTCCTAGAGTGTTACTCACTAATAACGATCTACATTATCGGAAAGAAATTTAATATATTAAAAAAAATACAAATCAAGTCAATTAAAAGCCCCAAGAGGAAAAAAAGGTTTTTTTAAAAATCAAGATCGCAGAAGGAGACTAACACACAAAAACAGCAGCACTGTGAAAGCAAAAATAAAAATAAAAAAGACCCCCCATCCCTCCCCCACTATACAGCTTCAGAGGACTTTAAGTTGTCTGCTTGCTTTCTCTCCTCACTTTGACGTTTTTTTCAAAATCAAAAGTTTATATTTTTTTTAAGTTTGCACAGTTCTGTTCATATTTACTTGTCCGGCGGCGTGAAAGATTTACCAAAAGCCAGACGAGTACAAGCACGAAGCCGCTTTAAATCACCCCTCCTCCGCGGTCCGAGGGAGCCGCTTGCAGGGCGCTGTATTGCTCACTGGCATCCCAGCAGACGGCCCCCAGTCCAGGCTAAGATCCACTAGTCTCAATATTAATTAAACCCTTACAAGCCTCAATGACTTGGAAGCCAGTTAACAGAACTTGGATGCTGAATTGACTATGAATTTTCTTTTAAAAATGTATTTCAAAACATACTGTGTTTTTTCTGGTTCACTGCCTTCTTTTGAAAGTGGGTGTGTTACACTAAATCTGTGAAATACTTACATACTCATATAAATTACTTATATCTTTTAGTTGTGATGCGTTTTCATTCAGCCGATTGAAATAGTAAAAATTAGAACTATGGCTAAAATATAAACAGTAAAGTTTGTGATTGTCTTTTGCTCCTAATTTGAAAAATTGTTTTAAAAGAAACATGAACCTTCGCCTCTTCCAGTATGGCCTATAACGATGAAGTTGTGGCTCTTGATTTTTATAACGCCTCGGATCGGAAGCAGTGATTTAAGCGGTTTGGTTTGTATTTGTCTTCAATTAAAAAAAAAAGTACAATAAAAGTATCAAACCTACTACGTTGCAAAACTGGACAAAAATGCATTGTTTCATTGTTTCAGCTTGAATCTGTACAAAAATCCGCTTCTTGCAGCCGACCAAATGTCCAAAAACAGACACAACTAAAAAAAATGCAAATAAAAGTTTGCATATTTTACAAAAAGGAAACTAAAAAAGACACTTTGTGTTGCAACTTTTTCCATGTTTCATTCTGAAACTCCAGAAGCTTTTTAAAAATAAGAATTTTTTTATTATACGTGCACAAAAATAAGGTTTGTGTCTTTTCCCCTTTTGTTGGTTTGCTGTATTTTCTCTCTCTCTCTCTTTTTATGTATTTTTTTCCACTTATCAAAATATATCATTCGTCCTTCCCGGAAATTCCCCCACCTTTGGCTGCGTCAGCCATGAAGAAATAAGCTTTTGTCATCCAAAAGAAACATGTTCCTTTCTGTCTTCCACGTGAGAGTCCGGTGTGTGACGTCCAGGGAGTTTGTGGAGTCAATGCCCATCTTCTGCTCCAAGCTGCCCATTCTGGGTTTGAATCTGTGGGAGCGGAGTTGGGGGGGGGGGGCAGAGAGTCAGCAGGCTTCATTAACAAAGAGCTGCAAATGAGATGAAGTGAACTGAACCTACCCTTACTTCACTTGCTGTGCTGGTAAGAGTAGCCTGTGTGTTCTGTGGACGTATCTATGGCAACCTGCTGCTGCTGACCACAGTTTTCCTGCAAACAGGGAGATCAGCCCAAAATCTAACTGGGTTATGGAAACTATTTACAGTATTGGACATATCAGGTCCAGAAGCTACAAATCCAGACCAAGATTTTGTTTCTACCAACCAGTTGAGCAACTGTGACTCTTTATGCTCAACTGATGCATTTATCCCGAACTTTGTCGGTCTGACAAATGATACAATCTATCAAAACCTTGTAAGATGGAGGATTTGACCACATTTCTGAAGAACTTATTTGGTAAATTATGCCAATATGACTTTAAGGTGGAGTGAGCACTGTATGGAAATCGCTAGGAAATCTGCCCCCCCCACCCAAATTTACCTCTACTGAGACGCTGGAGGGAGGCACTGGGGTGTATTGTGGGATATAGGTCCCTTGCATAGCTGTGTTAGCTGGCATATACTGCAGAAAGAGGGAGGAGACATTGCCAGTAGTGAAGGACTGAGCCGGAGATGCTGATCCTGTTTATGCGCAGACGTGATGGACTCACCGTGCCAGTGCTGCCCAGGGACATGTGGCTGAGCTGCTGCGTCAGGGGAGCCATCATGGAGCTGGGCTGGATGGACATGGCGTGGTCCATTGTGGGGGTGAGGACCGCCCCCTGGAGGCAGAGAGGCAGTCAGACACAGGTGGACAGGCAGGGAGATGGAATGAATGGTACAGACCGGGGTGGACAGAAAGAGGGTGAGGAAAAGAGGAAGAAACAGAAGGAAAGACAGAAAGGTGCACAAACAGACAGGTGAACAAATAGGACAACACAGGTAGTCAGCAGGGCTGGATCATCCTCTGGGGCCCTAGGCAAAGCAGGCCATGATATGCGCCACCAAAATGGGCCCCCTACCAAGAAAACTAACAATCTTATTTTTTTCATGACTTTGTCTGGGCCGCCTTGTGACAAATGGGCCCTAAGCAGCTGGCTACTCTGCCCATGCCCAGATCTGGCCCTTGTAGTCAGACAATGAAAGAGAAAGTTAGACAGACAGCAGATGAGAGCAGCCATCTTTGAAGCCTTTGGGTCTCTCTGCTGGTATAAGGAGTGCAGGGGGTATAATGTTACGAAGCATCACTCACTGCTGGCTGCATGAGGTACGACTGGTGGTGCATCCAGGAAGGACTGTGCACCTGCGGATGATCAAAGAGGCTTCAGGAGAGGCACCTGAGGATCTCACACTCACCGCAGGGACATTTCCACGGAGGTCGTATATTTTACATTTTACAAATAAATGTAAAACGTAAATTTATACGGCATCTGTGACTGTATTTTAAGTGGTGGGCTTTAGAACCCTGGGGGCGTCTTCTACCTGATAGGACGAGACAGGGGAGTGCACGTAGGGTGACAGGGACGTCTGAGCGATCATCCTGTTGGGAGTGATGCTGTATGGGGACGAGTAGAACCTGCACGACAAATACCAGTTCACTGTTACTACTGAGAAGCTCCACGAATGCTTTACTCATGGCTGAATTACAACAACAAATAAACATACTCAAATGTCTGATAGTTTGCCCACAAATGAGGAGCTGAATCCCATGCGAGATGGTGGTAACATCTGGGGTCTGGTCCCAAGCTGAGCATGATAATTAATTAGCTGCTATATATGTAGCAGGAACAAAAATTCATAATTTTCATCATATATGTTTATAGCATTAGAGGGGACTGAAGTCCTGAATTCAACTGAAATACATCCTCCTGTTGACCCAGCGATGAAGATCATTGAACAGTAACCCAGACCACTGAATAGTAACCCAGACCCAGAATAGTAACCCAGACTCAGAATAGTAACTTTCATCTACAGTAGTAGTGATTCACTCATGTAATGTGTAAAAATTGCTGCTTTGTTTAAAATCATCGTCTGTAAACATAATGGATTCCTGAGGCCCACACTGATCCCAGAAGAGTCACTAGGAGTGTGTATTTCACTGGACCTCTCGCAGTCTGAGCTGGTGGTGGAGCTGTAACTAAGGTCTACGCCTACACATGCTTGCGCTCCGCTCGCTGAGATGGGGGACTAACCTCATCCCCTCAATTGCCTCTTTTTAAACCGCTTTTTTCAGGCTTCCCGCTTCCATCATTATGTTTAACCCCCAATAACAATAATGCTATGGGGGGGGGAAACGATATGTTTTATACTCACCCATTCTGTAAGGCTGTTGGATCATATGTTAATGTCATTCCGCCCTAAGGAAACAAATTCACGCATAATAATAACACTGGTTATTACAAATGGTAAATGGACTGCATTTATATAGCGCTTTTCTACTCCTATGAGTACTTAAGTATAAAGCGCTTTACAATTCATGCCTCACATTCACCCATCCACACATATGCATTCATACACCAGAGGCAAAGGTTGCCATGCAAGGCGTCAACCTGCATACCGGGAGCAATTTGGGGTTCGGTGTCTTGCTCAAGGACACTTTGATGGGGTCAGAAGGAACCAAGGCTTGGACCGGCAACCCTCCGGTCGCCGAACAATAGCACTACCTCCTGAGCCACAATCTTCCCCATAAGAGTGACATTCCCATTTAATTTCACCGATTTCACCTAAAATCCAGGCCAAGATTTTGTTTGAACCAAACAGGTGAGTACTCTGTGAAGGTAACTCCTTGTACTCAACAGGTTGATTGAAGCAAAATCTTGGCCTGGATTTTTGGTGAAATCGGTGACCTGAAATTTCCACCACTGGTTTGCAATGTGCTAATGGCTCTACTTGTTGTTTTTGAATCCCGACACAATGACACATCTGTTCTCAGCCAGTAAGATTTACATATAGATTAACAATTTAACAGGCTGCGGGTGCATCTTCAGCATCTCACCGTTTCCGATTCCCTGGTCCATGGCCTCCCATTCTGAAGGAACTTCCCCTGGTTCTGCCGCTTTTTTTGCCCTCCATCAGCAAACTTGCACAACAAGGGTTCTGTAGGCACTGTGGGGACAAATGAGACTTTAAGGTCCAACATAATCAGAAGTCAAACAAAAAAGTAGACACATCAACCTCGCCACTCTAAAAGTTTCCCCTTCTCCACAGAAAACAGTAACATCTCACCTGGTATTCCTGGGGCAGTCTTTATGTATTTGCCATTAAAATGCTGAATGATGGATTCACACTTCTCTGTTGACTCCATCCTGCAAGCCAACACATTCATCTAAGTTTCTTAGTTTCTCAGGGCGATGTAATTCCACTTATGGCCAAAAGGGGGCAATAATGTAAACATTTCATAACCACTGTTCCTAGGGTAATCTTAAAATCTACTTTCACCAGAAGCTATGCATCAGATCAAGCTTGCGAACACCATGTACTTTCTTCCATTGGATGAGGAAGTCAGCATTTTCCCAGGCTTCACCTGTATATCTTTAAAAAAATCTCCCTTTTCAGGCTGGAACCTATTAATAAATCAAATTTCAAGGCAGATGTCGGATCCTTTCTAACAGGAACTACAGAAATATTTTCAAGCTGGATCCAGGAAATGCTTATTAATCTTATTTGCTGCAAATGATGCATTAAATTAAGTCTTTCGCCTCAGGTTTAATTTTGAGGCCAATATGATTTCTTTTTTGCACAAAAAGGCTCCATAAAAAGTTCTCAGTGAGGGTCTTGTCAGCCTTTGAAACAGGAATGAAAAAGGGGAAGCGAAGACTGCAGCATTAGACGACAAATCTGAGAATGACAGAGTAACGAGTAAATAAACACTCCACCTACCTGGCAAAGCCAACACCCCGGCTTGTCCCATTGCTGTCGCGAAGGATGCGGGTGGAGATGACCTGGCCAAATGGCTTCAGCATGGCCTCCAGCTCTTGCTCGTCCATGGACAGTGGCAGGTTGGAGATGTACAGGTTTGTGGGGTCCTGCTCCTGTTGCTGTGTGTGAGTGGTGGACAACAGGGTGGAGGCTCAGTGTTCAAGACAAATGTGGTCAACTGGGTCCATGTTCGAGACAAACGTGGACAAGGCAGTGGAGATTCATTGTTCAAGACGGACGTGGAACAACAGGGCAAAGGCTTGGGGATCTAGATTAATGTGGACAATAGGGTCCACATTCAAGACAAACAAGGGCTACAGGATGGAGGCAAATGTGTACAATGGATCAGAAGCTCAAGGATTAAGATAAATGTTGAAAATGTGGTCCATGTTCAAGACAAACAAAAGCTCGATGATGGAAGCTCAGTGTTCAACACAAACGTAGACAATGGAGCAAAGCTTGTGCTCAAGACAAACAGCCATTTGCATGATTGAGACCGTCATTCAGTAACAAATAAAGTCTGATCCTTCATCCCACATTCTTCATGTTTCGCTATCAGATAAGCAACCTCAATTAATGACCACTACTTCTCAATCAGGCACAAGGTTACAGCAACACTGCAGACACAGACATGCTGGGCAGTGTAACAACGGCTCTGTGCTTTTTCACATCTTTCATGGGAAGTGAAATAAGCAGCACAGATAAGCGGATAGAGACATTTCAGCAAAAAGACAGGGGACAGAAAGGGAAAAGTTCTTCAGAAGCAATAAGGCCACGAACCTCAGGGAAATCATTCGCCCGTATCTTATTCAGTAAGTGCAGCGTGTTAGTGGACAGGACTGAAATGCACTTTGTTGGGACACAATCTGCGAAGGATGTTTACTGTAATCCTCCATCGTGTTGCTCCCGCCACCCGCAACAAACCCAACATGTCACTAATGCATGAAGAGGTTGCAAACTTGCAGTTAAGTTGCTGGAGAGACTTATATGGGAAAGAAAGACCAACTATGAGAATTTTTATTTCCCAGGATTCAGCAGCAACGCTGTCAGGAATTCAACGACGTCTTTGTCTTGCCTTTTGAAGGACTGCCTTTTTTTGACAAAATGTTTCTAAACGTTAGTTGAGTTTTTACACACCTGCTTGTGTAACAGAAAGATGTTTACCATAAGAAATCATCTTTTTTATATAGGAAGCAGAACAAAAATTTACAGCAAAAAAGCATTGAACGATTTTAGAATTGAGAATTTCCCCCAACTGCTTTGACTAGTATGTTTATGCACTGTAGGTGGACAGTTATATAAATACATATGTAGGTTTATTTTTAAAGATACAGAATATTAATTATCCTGTAACATAATACACCAAGATAGTAAACGGTTACTTGACACAAATTTATCGTAAAAATAAATGCAGAGATCGATTACTGGCGCTTTTCTATTCAAGAAGGCTATTTCACTGCAGTGTATATTTACTGTACAGCGAGACGCCCTTGTTTCTCAGGCAAATGCTTGTGCAGCTGGATGAGAAACCTGATCCCATTGAGCAGGACCGAAGGAACAGGAAAGATGAAGACGAAACATTTATGCACAGGAGCCCCAGTGAAACACACGGCGGCGATATTAATCACTATGAAGTTCGAACTGTTATAGAAAGGCGTAACATTCATAAAGAGTGACGTCTGGAGGCCAAGCGGCGGCTAATCCTCGTCTGGCCATCCAGCAGGCATGGAGCTAAACACAATTCCTGGAAGCCAGCAATGAAAGGTGAGGGAGGACACGTGAAGATATGGATATGTACTGTACTGCGCTGGAAATGGAGCATGTCGGCCATGGGGGGGGGAACATGGTGATGGTGGAAAGGAGAGTAGAGAGAAAGAAGGGAGGGTTGGGGGGGGTGGGAGAGGAAGCTGGCTGTACTCAAGTTGAACTCAGTCCCCTGGGAGACTCCTCTCCTCACTGTGTCATTTTACTACATGGGG
>JAODKC010000088.1:124429-150536 GCA_026777985.1 Mormyrops attenuatus
CCCCCCCCCCCCCCCCCCCCCCCCCCCCCCCCCCCCCCCCCCCCCCCCCCCCCCCCCCCCCCCCCCCCCGCCCCGCACCCCACGCCCGCCCACGCGCCCGGCCCAGTGGAGTAGAATGCCAGTCCCTCACAGGGGGGGCAGTGCAGTGGGATGCCAGTCCCTCAAGGGGGGGGGTGGGGTGGGCGCAGTGGAGTGGGATGCCAGTCCCTCACAGGGCACGTGCTCCCACATACCACACCACCTCACTGTGAGGCCGTTTGCAGACACCTGGTTAGTGACTTATGCTGGACACTTACTCTGGACATGGGTACAGCAGCAAAGTTTAACCAGCAACATTTGGTTTCAAAGTTCACTTCTTTAGCTGTCATGCAACCTGCAGTCCCCTTTCCTGACATGTTAAACATCACAGGTCTGGACTTCAGTATGGCCGTATCTGTAACAAAACATAATCATGATGTATCATTGTAGAAAGCCAGGAATCCCTCAAACCGAGGCAGACATATGTGCAGTGAAATGCTTAAAACAGAGGCATGGTTGTGAAACATCTGGCAATATTTGTCTAAAAGCTCAAATGTTTGCTTACTTCCTTCTTTAGACCTTTGGGCCTTAAATCTGGCCCAGATCAGCTATGATACGAACAGGGTGGGGGTTCAACCTTCACTTGTTTATGCAAGAAATATAATACTTGCAGTAGAGTGTTACACTGTAGCGGGGTGGCGTTTTCTGACTTATGCAGGACAGCATGGTCCGGAGGGATCGAGCTGGGAAAGTCTACGCAGAAACCGCATGCCGCTTTCATCGCCGGCCCCCAGGCCGCCATCTGCCACAGCCCCTTCATCTGAGCCGCTCTTAGAGGAGAGGCATCTTATTGTCTTTTTTATAATCAGCCGTGGAGATCTGCTCTTATCATCAAAGCCATTTTGAAGGGCAGTTCTGAAAGGCACCACTGCAGGCCCACACACTGAAACTGGAGCCTTTTAAACAAGCCAGACCGCCCCCCCCCCCCCCACTATTCTTGACTGGTTTCGCCAGGCCACTGCTTTGCCAGGATTACGTCTTTGGGCCGCCAGTCCAGGACCGTCTGGGGAGCAGAAAAAGCAGGTTCTTGTGGTCTGAGAAAGTGCCCCCCTCCCACCTCAACCACTCGGTCTCTGCAGCTGAACTGAACAGCGCTGTGGGATTGCGTACAGATGTGCCTGGACAATGGCCAAGCTCCCTGCCCAGCAAAACATGTGGTGCGGGACCACGTACGCTGGCAGCCTATCAACCTGTCTCCCTCACAGAGCCTCGTCCTCTTCTCCATGTGTCATTCAGTGGCTTGCTCCAGAGTGCCGTGTTTCTGGAATAAAAGGAAGCACATTGCCCATACTATAATCACATCTTGCTTTTATTCAGGTTCATGTTCAGAGCCAGTATATAAAAAGGATATTGTGTTGGTATAAAATGGCTTCTGCAGTCAAAAGCCACTAATGCTATATTGTTGTTTGTTATTTACAAAGCAACTTGGCATCCATCCAACTTTCAACCACTTACCTAGTACAGGGTTGCGGGGACCTGGAGTCCATCCCAGCAATAATAAGACACAAGGCAGGACTATATCCTGGATGGACCGTCAATCCATTGCAGGACACACAAAATTTAGAGACACCTTCAGAATACAGGAAGAAACTTGAGTATCTGGATGCATCGTACACAATACAGGGGGAGCTTACAAAATCCACACATTCACAAAGCGCAGACACAGGACTCAAAGCATAAAGGTGGAGGTGCAGGGCAACAGTGCTACCCACTGAGTTTCCACGCCAGCCCATCAACCCGTTTCTGAAGTAACTTGTCGGTTTCACCCTGAGAAAGTTGCTTTGCATCTTTAAAACATTACATGGGTTGTTCATGGTATGCTGGTTTCCAAATAAACGTGTAGTGTCTTTCTGGCAACGTGTCAAAAGCCTGGCTGTCACTGGCAGTTCGAGATTCTCCTCGCGTCCTCCGGTGCCTGTCGCGGCCATTTTGTGGAGACGGTCAGTACATAAAGCCCCCTCCTGCTGCCGCGACTGCTGCTGTGTGACACACTCTCGCCTCAGCTGGGTCCTCTCCCCATGGAAACCGCATCAACAAACAGCACGTTGGATAGCCAACATGGATATTTACGGCATAGCGCTGCTTTCTGATTTCAGCGTGCACAGCGCCACTTGGGATATAGAGCAGATACTGAAACATGCTGTAAATCTGAGCTGAGTGCAGCAAAGTGACTGAAGCTGCAGTCCACAGCGGGAATTCATTTTGCTGTTCATTTCCCAAATAATATGTGTGGTACCTGCAACCATTTCCAAAAAATAAAAAAAAATTTTCACCAGCATTGCTTGGATTTATGAATGCTTTCCCTCCTTCAGCACTTAATTAAAGATTCCAGACACTGCCGTTCAATATTGCTGGAAATATTCAAAAAGTACTAGTTAACTATTCAAATGCTGCAAGACTGCAGCAAAGACGGCGTGCCTTTCAGAAGCCTAAGCATGCCTTTTCATTCACTTAAGATCTACAATCCGATGTCTGCAGAGTGATTTAAAATACGATGCCCCTTGCTAAGCCCAACACCATTGGCCCAGTGCTGTGAGCTGAAGAATGCCGTGAAAAATCTGCCGGGAACCCAACGCTCCAATGGGAATGCTCAGATTCTCCACATGTTTGGCATTCTTTGCCCGTGCTCATCTGTCCCTCAGTCACATGTGAACCTCCAAAGGCTAAAATAGCCAGGGCAGATAAGAAAGACAAATGCAATACCACACCGCGGAAGGTTGGAAGCCGCGACAATGGATGGAGCGTGGCTGAGAATATATACACTGTGTTTACCTTGGAAGGTTTTTAAAACATTTTTGGCTCTACTGACCTAGCTAAGGTTAGATTAAACTACAAACTATTTTAATGGCACTTAAAGTGGTCCTTTGACACAGATGGTGATTTTAGGCAGTTCGCTGTCATGCCCTTCGGATTATGTAATGCTTCAGTTATGTTTGCATGCATCTTCCTCTGAGGGCCAGTAGGAATGCTTTGGCTTCAGAGAATGTTGAAACCTCAGCATGGTAAATGAACTACAGTATTGGTTGGTCTCTAGCCACCACTACTCTTTAATGCCCCTTATGAAATTGATTGTCTGTTTGATATAGTAACCCCTTTCCCCCTAAGTCTGCTCTGAAAATTAATCACAGGCTGTAGAAAGAAATATTATTGCCTGTTGCTTTTAGATTTGATGGCCTAACTGGATTTTAGCCTGCAAGTTCATGGAGCTGAAAATGGTTTTAATAACTTTTGAATTCTCATTTCCTGATCTGTCATCACCTTGGTTCTGAACCCCTGGTATGCAAACTCAAACCAAAGCCAAATAATGTCACTTGACTAAAATGATTAATTAAAATATACAAATTCTGATGTGACACATACTCTATACATCAGAATTTCAAAAAAATAACATTTTACTAAAACATTAAGAGCCAATAAATAAAACAGTACCGATTTGATGGATAAACACATATGTTATAAATTTAACATTTTCAGAATTACATCCATTGTCGAACTCCCTCCTGTACTATATAGCACTATTACATAAAAATGGTAAATTGAAGTGTATTTATATTATCAATTTTCTTCATGTAGGGGTTGGTATGGTGGTGCAGTGGACCCCTTCCGGGATGTCCTCTGCACCCCTTCCAGGATAGGCGCCGGACCCTTTCCGGGATAGGCGCCGGACCCCTTCTGGGATATCCTTCAGACCCCTTCCGGCATCAGCGCCAGACCCCTTCCGGGGTATCCTTCGGACCCCTTCCGGGATATCCTCCAGACCCTTTCCAGGATAGGTGGCGGACCCTTTCCGGGATAGGCGCCGGACCCCTTCCGGGGTATCCTTTGGACCCCTTCCGGGATATCTTCTGGATATATTACATTTAGGCTACATTAGGCTACATCACAACATGCCAATGTTTGCCACTATGACTCACCAATGACTGTCAGTCATAGTAAGTTTTCATTTCATTCCGTCATTCTCATTGTTGTCAATTTGTTGTCTGTCACTGTGGTTTTCATTCATTCAGGATGTTTTTTCAACAACCAGCTTTTTAATTACCCAGTCAAAGAGGTCTGTGCTTCACCAACTGGATCAAAGCCCTCTTTTCCTATCAAAAAGCTCAACAAGCCTTCACAGGAAAAATCACTTATGATACAAATGGACTCTTGTTATTTTGCCTTTATAATGACCTAGGGGGTGGTGTATGGCTCTGTCGATTAGTACCTGTGATTGGAAGGCTGCCACTTCACATCCTGTGGCCACCAGAGTCCTTTTACAATTGGGCCCTTGAATAATTTCTCCCAGAACTGTTGCTTTCTCAGTTGTACATTGTTTTGAGTAAAAAACACAAAGTGCTAAAGCCCAAGCTTCACTCTCACACTTACATGTGTGTATGTCTTTAAAAAAAGCAGAGCAAGATGGGATATGTGAAAAAACAACACATTCCAACGTACCTGTTCTCCTACAAACTGCAAATAAAAAGCTTCTGCTTCAAATAAATTAAGGTAATGTAATCTACACTTTTAAAAAGTAGCTGTAATTTTAAAATGCTTTAAACAAGTCCCATCCTGCCCCATATATTTACCTAAAAGGCTTGTTTCTGTTATAAACCTGAGCTCCACCAAGGTTTGACTGAAGCTGGTATTACAAGACATACTGCTTATATTTAAGTCGAATGATGTGTAAAGAGTAGAATATCCAATAGATAGTTGGTCTGGAGGACATGTCACACTCTGCAGATGACAGTCAGATTCTGCACTGCGAAGGAGAGAGACACAAAGGCAGAAAAAGAGACAGTTATAGTGACAGGTAAAAAGACGCTGAGGCAGAGATTGTTCTAGTTCAGAGGCCGAGATTTCAGTTCCATGTGCTGCTTTCTTAATGGTGTTGACTTCTGCTTTCTGCACTGACCAGCAAGTTCTCTGTGAAATGCATGCAGTACTTTTTGTTGCTAATTAAAACAAAGAAAAACAAACTGCTGATCTCCACAGGAAACTCTCCTTCCTCTCAGTTTGCCAGACTCCCCTTTTTTTAAGTTTATGTTATTTGAGCAGACTATCCAAGCATGTAGCGCCATCTTCAGGTCTGGAGAGTACCTACAAACCTGTCTGTTATATTCTGTCCTAGTTTAATTCAATGGATATCTAACCTATTGACGTTACCTGAGCACCAGCAATATTTACTGTAGCAAAACCAACAAAATAATGCAAAAAATCCAAGCTTGCAGGGTGGTGACACAGGCCATGCAGAATCCAGCACATTCCATATGCAGTTACATTGTTAGATTCATACTCCTTTCAGTATCTCTCCCCTTCATTTACTGTACATATCATTTAGTTGTCCCCTTGGGTACCTTTTAATTTGTTTATTAATTGCAATTAAATTAAATGCATTAAGTGTAGGGTTGCACTGTTGCCTTGCACCTCTGGGACCGGGGTTTGAGTCTTCGTCCTGGCTCTATGTGTCTGGAACTTGCAGGTTCTGCCCCTCTCAGTGTGGGATTTCCTCTAGGTTCTCTGGCTTCCTCCCACAGTGCAAAAACATGCAAAGGTGAAGACGAGTTGTCAAGTTGCCCATAGGTGTGCATGTCTGAGTGTGCCCTGCAATGGGTTGGCACCCCATCCTGGGTTGTTCCCTGCCTTGTGCCCACAGCCCCTGGGATTGGCTGAATTGGAAAAGTGGGTGCAGAAAATAGATGGATATATGTTGCTAAGCTTCCTTCTCCAAATCGCACCCCATGCCCCCTTTCCAACATGTCAGAACATCACATCCCTAATCTGGCTGCACCGACAGCAGTTTGAGACAGACATGTTAAATGTTAATATTCCTGCCATTGAGTCACATTATGAAGTATTAAAACATGCATGCAAATGAACTCTGATTTACAGGCAAGATTTGAAAAGCAAGAATCTAGCATGACTTTGCTAGCAGGGGCGATTTCGCCTGAGTGACTCCTACGTGTTTGTGTTTGTGATACAGAGCCTCAACTCTAGGGAAATGGAAAAAAAACATAATCCTTCGTTACAGGTGCTGGAAGTACCATGGCGACTTGTTCTCTGTTGTTTCTCTGCCATTGTGTGTGTTTATCAACAGCAGTGTGGTATTTTATTTTGGCCCAATGAAATAATACCATTATGCATATGACCTTTACGACCACTTCCCCTTATTTCTCTGAGGGGCTTGTGGAGGCCAAAAACAGCACCCCCCCCCTGCCAACGACAAAGGCCTGCTTCAGGATTTGAACACGCATCGCCTTGTATTTGAATGACCCTTTACCATAAATTTCCAGCTAGCACGATTCTTTCATTGTCTCATTCTTTACCCTAAATAATACCCTGGCACATATTCGGGCCTGTTTTTGTGTCCATATTGTAGTTCGATTTGTTGCATAAATGAGATTTTATGAAAGTCGATCCATCCGTGTCCGACAGCTTATCCAATACAGGGTCAAAGTGCTTTTCATAAACTGCTCGTTATAAGTCAACCCACAAACTGCATTTACTGGGTGAGTAATGAGAGAGGTTATACCATTAGTCAGACTACTCAAATGCTGGCACATTTTTTACTCTGTTAAAAATGTGGGTGGCATAGCGGCTCCTGTTGCCAAGGTTGGGGGTCGATTTGGCCCTGTGTTCAGTGTTCATGTTTTATGTTATACGAGTTTCCTCCCTCGGTCCAAAGACGTGCAGTTAGGCTAACTGGTGTCTCTGCACTGCTCATAGTTAGGGTCATAGCAACACCTGAGGCCTGGAGCCCCGTGCTTGGCTGCTCTCGGGGCCCCTCTCCAATTACCTAGTACATTTTAATGACAAATCTGCTTTATTAGTATATTCTGTTTTGCATAATAGGTAAGATGTATGACTTGTGTTCATTAATTTCTTGTTTTCCATACTATTAATTTATGCTAAATAATGATAGTAAATTTTGCCAGGTCGGGAGAGAGTGAGTTGGAGGGCTCCTAGAGTCCCTATAATTACCCCTGCCCATAGCGTATGATTGTATTTGCGTGCCTTGCCATCCCTTCCAGGGTGACACCCTGCCTATGGTTCACATCCCAAAAGCTTCATCCCCTTTTGACCAGAGTAAGCAATTAGAAGATCACTGGACGTGGGGTAATTAAATTCTGCTATGATTATGTTCAGTGCCGTATCACTCTGTCAAAATATTCCAGCCATTGTGTACGATTGCTAAGTGCTTTGTGTCACTCTTAGGATGACAACAGCACATGCAGGGCCATAAACGTTTCTGGTGACAAATGCATAAAGAGAAACACAATTCATGGTTGTTTTTCACAATTCATGGTTGCTTTTAGCATGTGTGTGTATTGGTGTCTGTCCATAAATGATCCCCTCTCCCAGCATGAGCTGTTGCTTCCTGCAAGCCGCTGTTGTGGCAGAAGGAGGTCCAGTGTCACCTCCGGGGACCTGAGGTTCACACGCGAACCGGCAGCTCTTAAAGGTGAAGGCGGCGCCTTGGGCCGAGAGGGCCGCGCTGAGCAGTCTTCTGGATGACTTCACGCCAATTCGTTAGGGGACGGCTTGTACCGGAGGGGACTGGCGAGTGCTGAAGGTTTGTTACGTAACCCATTGCTGAGAAACCAGTGGGTGAGCGACTGAAAACATGAGCAGCAGAAAGAGAAGCATGCAGAGTGGTCCATGTCATCCAGGGGAGCCCAGCACAAGATGTTCATGAAAGAATAACTGCAGAATCAATTTCTGTGTTTCAGCAACCGGTGCATGATGCCAAAGTTAACAGCCATCATTTAAATATCAACATGCTGTTGTCAAAATGCATCTGATATGTTTTGCAGGTGATAATGAAACTGCATATTTTAAACTATGTATCTTACAGTGCTAGTTTTGTTGTTGATCTGGTGGTAATTTTTCCTCTTTCTTACAGCCCAAAAATATTTCCCTAATTGCAAATCGGTGCCTCATTTTGTATGGCCAAACTTCTTGTCTCTCTTTTTATTATGTTATTTATATGTTGTTTTGGTTGGTTTTAAACTACATTGCTGTTCAGTGCCGAATTCTTGTTCATTACCCTGCATACCCACGTTGTGTGTGGTCACCTTTTACAATCTGTGTAAAACAATTTTTTTTGGACCAAATAAATGTGTCCAGTTTATACAAATAAAAAACTCTGGGACATCGGTCAAAAACAGGGAGCAGATAGCAAAGCCCTGGATTCCAGCCCTGCTGGGCTGTTAGCCACATGCAGCCAGGAGGCCCAGAGAACCAAAGTGGTTCCTTTTCCACTGAATGGGCACCTGCATTTCAGTAACCTCTGGCCCCAGCTGGTTGGGGTTTGGATGGGTAGAAATGAAACGATCCTCCCAGTGCGCTGTGCACCTCACTGCAATCTGGGGAGTAAGAAGAAGCAGGTGCTGGAAGATGGACCTGCTTAAATATGCCAACATACATGCAGATATTTAATGAAAACTCAATAGAGGAGGCATGCTAGTCTTCATTGACGAGGAATCTCGTTGTAAGACTTGGCATTCCAGGAAGAAAATGGAAAATGTATCATGTTCAACTAATGCACCTGATGCGCAGCAAAGAATAAGAATTTTATCCAATTCAATCCAAATCACGCCACATCATTTTATTTACATTCGTTACATAGATTGCCATCAAATTCAGTTTGGGTCACAATATTAATTTCTCACTTGAATGTTAATCAGTTATTTATATGCCAGACAGGAGTTAAAGAGCCAAATGCTGAGCGTGTCTGTGTGTACATGCCTGTGTTTGTGTCTCTAAATTGCCAAGCGGTGAGAGATGGTGGGGCAGGACAGCTATATGGAGCTCAGCTCTCCATTCTGGAGAGGCTTCTCTGCGTGTTGTAAGGGCCATAAAGTGTGAAATATTTCCTAAAGTTTTAGGTTATGGCATAACAAATTACAGCCAACTGTGGAGCCTGCAGACATTATTATGGACTCTCCGTACCCCCCATTAAATTATTGGAACAGCTTGCTGAACAGGACAAGGTGGCGCAGGGAGTCTGGACCAGAAATTCATTAGGGGATGGAAGCAAGAGAGGGAAAGGGGACAATGCACCAATCAGTGTTAATTACAGAATCAATGCTAACAACATTCATTAATTTAATGGTAATTATCATTAGCTGAATGATAGCTAAATTAATTAGTCAGCATTCCATAGTACTGGATATATCTTAACAAAATAAATGATATGCATTAGAATTAATATATTTTGATGAACTTGTTACTTTAAGTATTAATCATCATAAACAAGTAGCTATCAAGGAAGTTATATCAATTAGATTCAACATTGGGGACCTCAGTTGTTGGGTCAGGATATCAGACTGAACCATAATGTGGAGGGTGGGGGGGCTGTGCAGATAACTCGCATGCCTCAGGCCCCAGAGGACATCAGGTCACCCATACAGAAGACAAACGCAAAGCTGCAGACCCAGGAGGTTGTTTCTAACAAGGAAAACATGTAACAAAACACTTTGTCCACCTGGCTGAAGATCTTCAACTGGGCAACAACCATAATGAAACACCATGAAAGCTGTTGAAAGGTATGGACATGCATAAAAAATTTGCTGCATCTGCAAATAAAAGCAGTACACAGGAAAAACATAAGTGATTACAATAAATATAAATCTTCTCATATATACAGCTGGGATATTGTTTACTGTATATTGTCATGTCCCTAACAGTAGCAAAAATACCAACGGAATTTTCCTCTGGCCTTGTTCGCATGGCAATAAAGATTCTGATTCTGATGACACATAATTAAGAAACATAGGGTACAAATCAGGGAACACTCTAGATACAAATACTATGGGCGATGTAGAGATTTAACTGAGAGACTGCAGTCTGACTGTCTGACCTTTAGTGACCTTTTGTACTGTTTCCATGTATCCAATGGCAACTTTTAGCTGACCATCAATAAAGAGCCTTTTTAATGTTCCAGAAATATCCCACTGTGGATTCACTTGTCCCTCAGATTACATCATGGCTGAGAATATTTGTAAGATGACAGCTGTAGACAGGTATAATTAATTCCACCATGTCATTATCTCTTTCACTGAAGTACACTAGAAATCGTCTAGAGTATTGCCTTTCAGAACACAGCAAAGCTGTTTACAAGAATTATTTCTTGTCTTAAAAAGTTTAAACTTTTTCTTAGAAAGAGGCTTACTAAAGAAATATTCAGTACCTTAAAAGCGTTTATATGCTGCAGCTGTATACCTGTTCGCTTTACAGAAGAAACGGGGAACCCAGAGAATTTCGCTGACGCAAACGACCCCCAGAAGACACGCAGGAATGCCCGGCAAATGGAAGTAATTATGTTTTGATCTCTGCTGTTAGTTTTTGATTGAGTTTGCAAAACAAGTCGGTGACACTTTTACATTCTTAAACACATGTGTTTCCCATTTATGGTGGAATTCCGCTGAAAAGCAGGCAGTATATGAAACCCTTAACTGTCCAGATTGTTTTTCCATTCCAGATCCAGCGCGAGCTAGTTGCATTGAGCGGCTGAGACAAAATTTGGAATTATACCCTGCAAACTCCACTAGGGGGTAGACGTTCACTGCAAATAACCAAACATGACCTCCACAGTCTTCGCTCTATTTTATCTGCGTGTCTCATTTTTTCCTAAGTCGTAATTATTTATGTAACGTAAAGCTGCATTTGATTAAGTCTTTAAAGGGAGTTTTAGGTTTTCCGTTTAATTCAGTGTGGGTTTTTTAAACACAAATGACCGAGGGTCTTTATTCTACAGACGTGAAGCAATTTCTGAAAACCAGAAATTTGTGAAAAGCCGGCGCCTGGCATCTTTGCTTTTGTAGTTAAGTGTCTGTTCTGTGCTGTGTGTTGCCCCATGCCGCTATTGTGCAGACTTTCAAAACACGTCGTTAATTCAATTAAACTAACCATTAAGCAATAGCATCCGGCAGTTTTATTTACGCAAAAAGGACCAGGCAATAAATGCATTAAAGAGAACTATGTATGAATCATTTGCCAAGATACGCAGACTTCGTGAGTCATATCGTATTTTTCCAAGCTTGCCCCACACACAAGCGTATGACTAGGAAGCGCAGCATTTGAACCTGCTTCGCAAACAACAAAAGGCAAAGCCAGATTTTGT
Organism: Mormyrops attenuatus; assembly: GCA_026777985.1. Lineage (NCBI taxonomy): Eukaryota > Metazoa > Chordata > Actinopteri > Osteoglossiformes > Mormyridae > Mormyrops > Mormyrops attenuatus. The sequence continues at coordinate 135,609 of JAODKC010000088.1, forward strand.
GGCACTGCTATGTTAACGGAAAGAGGCTCTGATGATAAATAATGCGACGTCCTGTTCATTAAATTCTGGGTTCAAATTCCCTTTGGTTCGCTTCCTTTTTCCGTACAAGAACTCAGAACTCACTTCATAATAAAGACCTACTGCTTTGGTTTAGCTTATAACCTCTGCTCCGAAAACACAGTATTTATTAATTGTTTCGTTATTGACAAGAGACACACACAGCAGCTTCGACAGGTCTGCTTACATAGGCCACCACACGTCCTTACACGATTTTAATATGCTATACAGATGGATCCGCGATGCATTACGATCTAATTATGACACATTCCATGTTAAGTCCCACGACGCGTAAGAACTGCTGCATGTGAACTGCTAAAACATTTTAAAAGTTTCGTTAAATCACTACAGTTCTGCGATGTTACGCATTGCATGCATGATTTTGGATTTAAACGATGTCTTCCATAAATTATGCCATATAGGCTGTTACATGGTGGTTAAGCAGCTCTGTCTTCCAATTCAACCAAATCCATCCCTCCTACATTTTTTAAAACAAATATTTGAATATTACAGACAACTCATCACTTGATGTTGGAAACATAGTCATGTCAACTCATAATATTCATTATTGTAACTAGGCTTAACAATATATATTTAAATAGACGTTCAAAACTCACAATTAACTGGCAAAATTGTATACAGCTCATATCATAGATGCTTGTATGTAGAGCATAACATGCAATTTGTTTCAAGAGATTAAGAGTACAGCTTTCATATGAAATAGAAAAATCTGCTCTCTGTAGAAAAGTTTCTGGTAAATGAAATGACAGAATACATTACAAAATAATATATGTTATTATGATTATCCTTTTTAATCGCGTGAGACAGTCGGACTGTCACTATCGATTATGTTAATAATCGAATAATGTACCAATTAATCTGACGATTAATCGAGCAATTATTTATATATAATATAATATAATATTATATACATTGCAATTGGCGTGAGGCAGGAATCAACCAACCATTACAGGGTACACACTCAGTCACACATATGGTCAATTTAAGTACTCCAGTTGAATTAGGTCTCATTTTTTTTCTACTGTGGAAGGAAACTGGATGATACGCCGAAAATCCACCCACACACAGGGTGAACATGCAAAATCCATACATACAAAACGATAGAGTGCGGCAACAGTGCTACCAACTGCGCCACTGTGCTGCCCTCAGCTTTGCATGATGTACGATGGAAATATCGACCTGGCATTTCACACACATGCAATTGACACATCGCAAGGACCGTGATAGTGTGCTGGGTGCAAATCATTAATAAGAAGCGCTAAAACATTTGACTCAGACATAGGAAACAAAACTTGGCAAGCTTTGGAAAATATATGAGCGTGTGTGTATTATGCACCGTATTATGTGAAATGATGCATCCAAGCTACGTGGCTAACCTTCATTTTAACAGCAATAATTTTGACATACAGGACTCATAGAAAGTAAATTAAGCACTGCGATTTAGGTAAAATTGATGACTAAGACAGGCTACGCTACTCAGTGAGGCTAAATGGCACATATCTTTGGTTGATTCCGCCAAACCTTAATGTCTTCTTTTAAGAAGTATTTGCATGGCATGGTAATGGGTGATAAGTTTTGTTCACTTTTCATATTAAGTGCTTCCACTCAACTTATGCTTTCACTCTTTATTTGGAACTCATCCACTATGCGCAGTCTTCCTTCTGCCATATTGCCGAGTAATCGACAAAGAATTTTAATCGAGTAATCGTGACAGCTCCACTTGCAAGTATATGATGAATCGACCACTTCCTGAATCAATAAATAATCAAAATGTTTATAATTAATACGAATTGTTCTGCCCGAGGACCGATTTATCTGTCTGTCTGGAGAATGGCTACAAACTGTGATTTCGCCATTCCTGTCTTTCAAATGAAGTGTGACTATTTTAATAAATATCAGAATAACACCGATTTACATGCAACAAAACATATATGCAAATATATGCAGAATTTCGGAAGCAGAATTTGAAAACTGGCAGAGATTGTTTTTTGCTAATACAGTGGAAAAAATCATATTGAAACACTAAATGCCCTTTCGCTCATTTTGGCTCGGAGTTAGTAGATAAAAAAATGGGCCACATTTGTTGCTTTAAAATTGTTTTAAGGAATTATATTGTTTGTCTTTGGGAAATAAACTGGAGATTAACTTCCCTGGTAGAATAAGAGATTTTCGGATACCATATCCAAAATATATCTTGGTTTCTTTTTGCGTTCCATCTTGGGACCTCGTAAATCTGGTCAATTCTGGTCAGAGGAGGGGAAATAATGTGTAATTTGTTAGAGAATGTGTTAAGTTTTATGTACAAATCCTCTTATTTATTCTTTTTTTTTTTAGAAATAAGTACTTTTCCGCATTTGTGTCCAACATTGTTCAATACTAATCTGGTGTTAGGGTTTAATCTTGCATGCAGTCAGTCTGGCTAGTTAACTATTTTATGTCTGATTGTTTTTGATTTGACTAGGCCAGTCTAGGGACCAATACGAGGTATGACTACTTGGCTGTTTTGTGTCATTCTCTTATTAGCGAGCTGGCTGTCAGACTTTACACTGTTAGCACAAGTAATCTATATTCAACTAGGAAACGCGGCTCTGTTGAAACTAAGCAGGGGAATGGATCAGTAGTCAGTACAAAGACTTTTTTGTTTTCTTGGGCCGTGATGAATGTGGTCCTGTTAAGCTCACTGCAGCCCCACCAAGTGGACAGGAGAACACATCTCAGTATCAACCGCTGCACACACAGAGGCTGTCTGGCGCTGTCTGGATCTTATGATGATTCATTTTTCTTGGACAGAGGACTGGGCCTTGAATAAATACAATATCCAGTTCTAGAACCTATTAAACTAGAGGTGAGACAGTCTTTGGGGATTTCTGGTTGCCATGGCTACTTGAACATCCATTTTGGTACACATCATTAGTTCTCATGCACAATTTTTTTGAAGGTGTGGAAAACCATTCTGTAATTGACATAGTTTGGGATAAGTACATTAAGAGTTCCTCAGCCATCAGTATTCAAGATGCTACTTGTGACAAATGAAACTTAATATCTATGAGTGAGTAATTTAAGTGATACCTTTATTTAAAATAATACAATAATTCATTTGCATCGAAGAAGGACCTTAATAGTTCATTAGAATTCTGTTAGGTGATGTAAAGGTCCCCTTTACTATCTCCTTAGACGGTTAATGTTGGTCATACTACAACCATCTGTCTATCCAACCACCTTCTACAACTCCTAATTCTGGACAGGGACGCGCGGGGGCGGGGCAGGGCACAACACAACGCCGGGGTATCCACGTATAATCTACAGGATGCAGGATATACTACTTACAGTGTTTTATACTTATTCGTAGCTTGTATTCCCTGAAGGAACAGCAGAACAGCTCAAACGCCGAAGGGGTACGTTGAATGTATTTTTAAAAGTAATTTTGTCCCCTGTGAATTTCTGGTTACTACACGCATTTGATATTCCAAACAAATGGGCAGGGTGTCCGGTGTTTACAAGTTTCTACGAATATGGCTGCAGCTGCAGAATGACTATCAAACGCGTGGAAGGAGATCGAGGGTACTGAAAAAAGAAGTGTACTTCAAAACCAGCGCTTGCGCACACCAAGAATGCCGCGTAGCTAAGGGTTTTTTTTTTACTCTTTTGGTATACCCGTTTTTTTTCTCAACGAACGCTTTTCGCACTTGATTTTCATTGGACAAGAACTTCCCAGTAGGGAAGAGAGCGCCAATCATACTACACATCGCTGGATATGCGTTGAATAAAAATCAGGTTTTTTCATTGGGCTGAGTTACGTCATGCAGCTGCCCGCTGTGCTGTGAGGCTGGTATCTTTCTTCCCCTCTCTCTCCGCTCAATCTGTAACCACCAGCAACGGAGGCGGTGGGGGCACTGGACAAAAAAGCTTTTTATTTTATTTTTTAATTTTTTGTTTTACCACGCACAGTTGCGCCAGCTGTCACAGGCGTGCGCGCAAATGTAAATAAGACGTTTTCCGTGTCCCAGACTTTTGGTTTGGTTACGTATTTGACAAACCCAATTATTCCTGTCCCATTTTTCCATTTTTAAAATCAATTCTCTATGTAGCTTGCAAGTTAGCCGATGATCAGTAAAGGTCGCTACATGATCGCCTCGCATCAGAGCATCCCGTAGCCTTGTAAGGGCTGGAGAAGCCTTTTCTTTCCTTCCTTTCTTTTCTCTCTCTTTCTCCATGAGAAGGCATCTTTATCACTACGTGCAGCCGTGCATTTGCAGATCGCATTGAATGCGTGTTGGAGGGCGCACAGGGAAAACACTGGGGTACAGCACCCAGGCAGCCAGCTAGCTGCCGCTCCACGAGCTCGCAAGGGCGGCTTGGAGTTTAATTCTTTTCAGGATTTCTGTTTTTTCCTTTTTGTCCTTCTTCTTTTTACACATCCATAATGTTTTCGTATGCGGCCAGCATGTTGGTGACGGCGCTGCTTTTCCTGGGATTTTCGCGCAGTTTGGAGGTGATCGCTCCCACCAGAGCAATTGATGGTAAGCAAAACTGATTTATCGGCCTTTTTTTCAACGTGTGCATTTGTTGCATTTACCGATTGGCGGACACTGTTGTTCATTTTTTTTTGTTTCATTCGACCCAGTCTGTCAGTCTGCTGCGTGTCTTTGATACCAGAAATGTGATGCATACCACTTGTTCGTGAAATGAATCTTCAGCAACTACTTACGTACCTGCCAAAAAGCAGACCCGCCGAATAAAACGAATCTCTTACTGTAATCGCTGCAACTGGTTAATCTGTGACCTGCTGTTATTTGCAGTTCGTCTATTTTATCGTTTTGGGAGCTGATTGCTATTTTGACGCAGCACTACGCACAATATTCATCGTGTGTGTTTGATTGCGTTTAAATAAGTGGTTTTTGACAATGCACATGCAAACCCGGGCACCAGAGCGGCAATAATGTCACAAATATGTAAATCGAAAAGGTAATGGCGCGTTAGTTTGGCGAGGGGGGATTGATTGTCTGGATCGCGTCTGATTTTTATTCCACAAAGACCAAACGTGGTGATTGCATCGCTGCAAGCCTGATGTCTGTATTGCGTAGGTCGGATACTGAATTGGTAATACTATTATTGTTTGCTGTGGCTTGTGTGCTGCTGTGTGATGGGGCGGCCTGGCGGGTGATAGGGGCAGCTGCCCCTGCATTTCCCCAGCGTGATCAGCTGTCTATTATGTTTTATTTTCCCGTTTTTCGGATCCGGTGTCTCACAGTTGCGCAGTTTCGGGTGCTGATTCGGCGGCGTATCTGCCGCGATGAGGGCGACGCCACCGCGGTGCTTTCTCGTGTGTTACCTGCTCCTCTGTCATGTCTTCGTCTTGTATAAACGCGTCCGCCCTTTAAGCATTCTTTACCTCCCTCCCCCATCGCCATCATCGGTGAATCAGACAGGGATGTGCTTTTTTTATTCATTATTTTATGTTTGAGCATCGAGTCTGCATCCTTGTCGCGTAGCCCATGCCTCTCACGGCATGGCAAATCGTCGGCTTTCCAAAGCAGACTCGGGACCAGCGGCGGGGGGGGGGGGCTTTTGGGAACCACGGATTGTCAGAATTAAATGGCTACCATTTGTTTGAGGGGCCCTGGACTGGGGGAGTACGGGTTGGGGGTGGCTTTATTTACTGCGTCCTCTCAGGTGGCGATCCCCCAGAATCCAGTTGATTCATTTATTGTGATTTTTCCCATGTCCGTCTACAGTCATCACTAGATCGCCTTGTGGGACATCGATTCCATTTATATGTACAGTGCGCTCCTGCATGTAAAAGCCGGCCAGACACGAGGGTATGAACCCCCCCTCCCTTAGAATTCACGCGGAACTTCTGGAAACAATTAAGCAAGCGCCTCCCCGATGCATTTCGCAATAAGAAGGGCGTGCGTGTGGAGGCAATGTCCCGTCCCCCAGCCCCCCTTCGGTCTCTCTACCTGACCCCCTACCACCTACAGGATACCCCAGCCCGGACACCTTCTGGAGAAATGGCTCAGTCCATCATGTATCTTGCACCATGTGGAAGACTCTGTTCTATTAAATCATACTCAATAAGTCTCCTAAAATGTATTTTTAATTGTTAAATCTCAGATGCTATTTGAACCTCACAAAAGTGGCTTCAGCTTTACTGTCGAACCGTTGATTTTGGCCATGAAGCATGGGATATTATTTGCCCAAACAGAGTTATGGCACTGTGACATCAGAGAGCATAGTACATGTGGACTGTGCAAGTCCAACTGACAAATAACCTGCATGAAATAAACAAAGAGCCTGTTAATATTTTACTCTGGTCTCAAAAAAAAAAAAAAATCTTAACTGGTCCCTGTAATCCTCAAAGAGATGCCTAACATGCCATGAGAGATCCATAAGTGGACCTGAAATGGTATAAATCGGATCATAACTTTGTATCTGAAAGTCAAATATAATACATCATTTGTTTTTTGACTGTTCGTTTGACTCGAAGCATATGGGTCCAGAGCGGAATGCAGTCTAGCCAGTGCACCAGCACATAACCAAATGCTAAAGGTCACTGGTTCTTGAGAACAGACCTCATTTGAACATGAGGAGAAAATGAGAAGGATGTGTAGATGTCGTACACACACCGCTGAGGCCAAATGTGAACTCGCAGCCCTCTAGCAGGTTGGCAGGGATTCTGCCCAGTGAATCACTGAAACTCCCGGTGAACCAAACGCACTCATGGTTCTGGGTCTTTCCAAATCGCGTCTCTGGTTTTGAAGCTTACAATTATTTTGCTACAGCATGGATCCTTCCTAGATAAGTAGATATAGATAGATATAGATACACACTGTCTTTATCCCTGGAGGGCAATTTGGGCATTACAGCAACAAATAGAAAGACAAAGGGACAAAGGTTTCCACCATTGGGAACAAGTACAATATGTTAATTAAATTATGCAAAATGCAAAAATGTGGAATACACCCGTTAGCCTGCTCCTATTAACCTGAGAGAGGCCCTGAATGACAGTCAAGCAGTAATGGAGCCTTTCTGGTTTCTATAGGTTCTTCACATCACTGTTACAAGTTGGTCTGCCTATGACAATGAGAACTCCAAGCTGACCTTAGAAGATCTCCACTGACTGCCCAAGTTGTTTGCAGCAGGGGAGTTCACTAGGACCCTGTTGGTGCATATAAAGGACAGGCCTGTGCTTTCGCAGTTGGCACGTATGCTGAGGCATGACGAATGGCCTTGTCCTTGACTGGAAGACAAGCTGATTGTTATGGTAAAAAATCCATACTGTATAAATGTGACGTTTCCATACAGAGCCATATCTTGACTGGTTATCTGCTTTCTTAACACTTTCAAAGCAGTAGCTGGCTTTACTTTGGCATGTTTCAAGTACTTCTAAAGTGTGTTATTCAACAGATTTAGGTTTTATGTTTAAACTCCAAGGGTCCACTGTGCTTCAGTTGTTAGTCTTTTTTGTAGTTTCTGGCCGATGAGAGATGCTTGTTGTTGGTACTGTCTGCTCTGCTTACTTGAAGCTTCTGTTTGGTACTTGGTCAATTAACAATTCTTTAAATGGTATGACCCACCACCACCCCCAATTAAAGGCATATGTGCATTGCACAAAATACAAAAAATCTTGCACCCTGAAGGTGACAGGCAGTTCATTTCCTCTAGAAGCACTTGTAACGGAAAAGGTGATAATGTTTTTCCATTCAGATGGAATGGGTCCGGGTTTGTAAGGATTGAAGAAACATATATAATGTGTAATGTCTGCAGCGAGTCAGCCGGAGCTCAAGGTGGCAGCATGACAAATTGATTACAGCACTTGTGGCAGTGATAACCAGTGGAATGGGAACGATGTGTGAAACGATGGGATGAAAATATTAGAAAGAATCACAACTTTGAGTCATCCATAAGTTTGAAAGGAACTGAGAAGTCGTTTTATTGCCAAGCCCTGGTTTGATTGTTACCTGACGTATAAGAGCTCACTTGGTGTGATTATGCAGATGAGGCCAGCAACAGGTCCATGTGGGTGGAATGTCATTGGATTCTTACAGCAAGAATTAGCAGGTCCACTTCGTATTCCATATAGCCTTTTTCAGATTTGTCATGGTTGCTTTTTTATTTTTTCATCCATGGTTTGTCCTTTGGGGGCTCTCTTACAGTTGTGGCAGAGTGAGGGTTAATTAAAGAACTTGCACAACTTAGAAGCGAGTAAGAAGTGGACCCCCGCCAACCCCACCAACTTCGTGTTCAACATCTGGATGGAGGAAGGCCATTAATCCAGGAAGTATGCGTAGCTCTGGGGGAAGGGATGCGCTTGGCTTCAGATGGAATTTCCTAACTTTTACTGGGCTGACTGGATGTAGTTTATACTGCCGGGCCAATAGAAGGGAAGGAGTCGGACATCAGGGGCATCATGGTCTTTGTCTGGTGTTGGGGCAAACACCACATTATCCTTCCAGTAACCCTGAAGGAAAATACCATCCCTAGGCTGAAGCATCTGTGTGTGAATGTTCTGGTGGTGGCGTGAAGGGATGAATAGTTTTGGGTGGAGAGCCCGGAGGACAGTAGGCTGAAGCCCAGCTCTGTGGATTAGTTGAGGCAGCTGTTGGAAAGTTGTTCCATGGTGAGGTCAAAGCTCCATAGTTTCGTTGTTACAGTTTCTCTCAGTACTTTGTACGTCCTGGTACCCTGGACTCTTGCCATACCTCGGATACGCTTCCTGCTGCTTCGTGGAGATGTGTGGGGGAAATACGAATATTGTCTTAGTTATAAACCCTACAGCTTGTTACCTTCTCAGCTGTGTCGTTCTCAGGGATGTAACTATTAATTTTTGGGGTATGGGGAGAGGATATACATTTTGTTTTGAGCATTGTAGAATTAGATATTTAAGGATGTTTTCTCTTCCTGTCTTTACTTGGGTATTGTTCTGCACTCTCTGCAAGTCCTTTACATACACATCTGCCCTCTGTTATGGCCAAGTTGGACAGCCAGAGAATGTTAGATTCACCTTCATGTTCCTTCGTTACTCATTGAAGATTCTAGCAACTTAAATCTTTGTTGGTGGTGAGCTTTAGAAGGTTGCATATATTGACCATTTGTGGTGGCTTCTTTTGACGGTTTAATGGTTTCTGACATTAAAATTTGAAGCTTGCAGGAGGGAAATGCATTTTATGAATAATTTCCTCCTCCTTATTTCCTTTGTGTACACTTGGAAGTCACTGGAGTTGATCTGTATAGTTATCCATGAAAACGTTTCCCCTTGGATCGGCATGGAAAGCTTGTAAAACTCAATGTCAATTTTTTTAAAAAAATCTTTCTATACATGTATTTTTGTTTTGTGGTCAAAATTAGTCTTAAATGTAACATCCTGTGGAGTTTACATATTTATTTTGTGTCAGCATTTCAGCTAACATAAAGTTCCAAAGAGGAAGCACCGCTTGCGTTTGGCTGGTTTTGAAATGTCCTGACGTGCGATCTGCCTAATCCAGGAGCGGGGCCTGCCTGGACCACGGGCTGGTTACTGCAGCACATACAAGGCCTGCTTTTGGCAGGACTGCCATCGCTGTGAATCATATGCCGGGCTTTCACATCTCATTAGGGCACGGTAATTAATTCCTTGGATCGCTGCTGGCTGTGTTCCTCAATTGGGGAGAACCTCATTCTTCCTCAGTCCTCAATTAGTGCAAGCCCACAATTCTTTAGTATGGAGTATTTCGATGGCTCTTTCTATATTTACTCCACAGACCCTCAAAATCCGTGAATTGTACATGATTCAACGTTCTTGATAAATCGCTAGTAATGCTTGAACCAAAGAGCGAAAATCTTGAATCAGATTATGAAGTGTTAAAGCTCTAGTGGAACAGTGTTGTACTCTACCGACAATGTTGATTTGCGATCCTTTAAACACTTTTTAAAAGTAACACAAGATTTTCCTTGATGTAAATGTCCCTGTTTGATTGTGCAATGGTCGTCGATGGGAAGTCAAATGTTTCTTGGTCGTAGTGTCTCGTGACACTTGAGCTTCACTGAGACCGAGTCACTTGGAAGTCAGTGTGCCGCTCTTGGGTTGTACTGATGGCGCATGTCCTCTTTATTACACGAGCTCGCAAGTGCTTAGCTGTGATGTCCACCCTGGTCCCTTAGCTGCTGGGTCGTGGATGAGGAGATCAGAAGAGAAACAGAAACAGTCTTTATGTTCTGCTGATGGTTCTTCCCTTTTTCAGTTGACCCTCAGTTGGGCGCTGAATGAATACCCGAGGCAGTCTGCGGAATCTATTGGGCCTGCTCCTAACTAAGCCCGTTTCCTTCACTCCCCTACCGCCTAACCTTTTCTTCATCCCATTTCTATGTATGTAGCATGAACATACGTACTCTTTGTGCTTTGGTGTCTGAAAACAGCCTTTAACGATTAAAACTAGATAGCAGCGGTGGCTGAACTGCCTGGATTTATGTCACACTCTGCGTTTTGTCTCTCACCCCTCCACTTTCCACTTTTCCACTCAAGTGTTTCCCTGTGAATACGTCGCCGTGGAGATGAGAACAGCCCTTATTCAATGATGCCGTCATGTTGGGAGCTGCTTAAGTAATTAAGGCTGGTTTGGAGTTGGCCTTTCCGGTGGGTGTTGCTTGATTGGCTGGCCACTTGCGGAAACGTAGGTGGGCTAGCATGGTGACCTGAGTCATCGTTGGGCTGCCTGTGAACCAAGCTGAGGGCCTGAGGGAGGGGAGGTATGGTAGCTAAGGTCAGGGGGGGCTAAGTTTTAGCAAACTCAAATGGTCTTGTCCAAAGAAGGACCTCATTGCCCTGAAATTGGAACGTCCAAAGGGGAATTTACTTAATGACTGTAGTCATTTTCATCCATCTCTGTCTTTTTTTAAAGTTGTTTGCAGAGGCCAGACTTTGTTTGACGGTTAAATAGGTGCCTTTCAGGGCCATTATGGTCTCTGACTGCAGCTGTGTCTGTGCGGATCCAGTTTGGCGCATCAGCGGAGCCGTTATGTAATGAGGACAAGACGGGATTTGCCGGGACTTCGGATAAACAATATTCCGTTCTCATGGTTGCCTCCTCCCCTCTTATCTTGCAGTCGGGATTCATGACCACCTGTGTGTGACACAGTGTCTCGAGGTTCGTTTTGCTGGCTCCACTCGGTTAGATTCAGTGGTTAGGTTAACTGATGCCGCCTGAGGTCTGAACTGGAATGTTCTTTAAGACCGACCACGAAAAAGCTACTTCGAGATTCATGATCTTAAGATTCTCCGCAGAGATTTTTACGTGGACCAGATATCCATCAGCAAAACATTCTATTTCAGAGACTTGGTCACAAAGGACTGAATGTCCCTAGCAGAGTCTGAGGACAGTCAGAGGCTTCCCCCACAACTGCCCAAAGGAATATCGTGCAGGTTCAGTCACCTAAACATCTAAATGTGCACTACAGGATATCATCTGAACTAGTCAGTTCCTAGTTGATTTTTAACCATTCACGTTTATTTCACTGTCATAATCATTTTACATTCCGAAGCGTCTCCGCACCATAGCAGGAAGGATTTCGAAGCAGTGCATTAAGACATTTAGTGGTTCTGTTTGACTAAGCCATTACTAAACAATCAGAGCTGATCGGACCTATTCTTACGGGCCCTGCTCCGGCAGGCTCCGTCATGTTCGCCTTTCATAGCTCGGCCCGCTTCCCTCTTTCTGCCACTTTGATCTTTCCATGTTTGTATTTCTCGCCCCCTCTGAAATATGAAGACGACTGCACTCATTAAAACAGGGAAGTCTGCTTGACTCGGCGATTTGAAGTGAACAGGTCAATCGCAGTTTGCTACACTTTCATAAATCATTCAAGTACTGAGACACACTTACACACAAATAACTTTGTTCCAAATCAGTTTATGTTGTCTACTTCAAGTCTACGAGATGAGGACTGCTTAGTCGGATCTCATGTTTTACTCCGTATGATAAGTTGGCAGATTCTACTACTCTTTTACTACTGTGTGTTGGGTGAGGGTTTGGGTATATAGCCAACGACCTCCCCCGCATGATGGCTGCATTTAACTGTTTAACCCTCCAGAGTGTATAACCTTATCAGATTACCACAGGTCGGCCAGCCCTCCTTTTGTTGTGGTTGCATCTGAGGTGGGGGGGGGGGGGGGAGTTAAGGGAATTCGGAAGCACTTGAGAAACCTTTCCAGCACCCCCCATGTTATTACCTTACACACACACACACACACACACACACACACACACACACACACCCCGAGCCCGTTCTCTGACATTTACATGCAAGCACATGTGTCGTCCTGCATCCAGGGCCGCGGCCTATAGACAGATTGGGCAAATGTTGGGTGTCCACATCTGCAGGGGGTGTCAAGCCTCATTTCCCCCCCTCGCTAAGAAACCCTGCTCTGCATGGGCTGGTTTCGGGGGTTAATAGCCAGCTGGGTTGTTCATTTTTATCGCTTCGTTACTGTTTATTTATGCAGCTTTAGTTATATAATCAAACTGTTTTTTTCCTCCAAGGCCCCCCCACATCAATAGGTGGACTAAATTCTCCCCTGAAAGCAAGTTCTCTAAAGAGCCATTTGAAGAACCCTAAACATTTTCCTCCAGCCTCTCAGCAGTACAGATTCATGGGCCTGCATGCTGTCCAACGCCAAGGCCCCGTCGACGCCAGCAGACTAAACTTGACCCGGTTCCACGGTGCGGCTTAATGGCCCTCTCCATTTCACCCGTCATGGGGAGGCTGAATTGTAGCAGAACCCAAACACACGTGGCGCATCCAGAGCGCACCGCGTTCGCAGAGTCGGCGCCGGGGGGTGGCGCCTCCCGCAGGTGTGCAGGGCTCGGGTGCGAGGCAGGACATGTGTCCTGCCAGCTCCGCTTTTTAAGCGCTTGGAACGTGACGGCGGTTTCCGCTCCATGGCGTGGCGCCATGGCCCTGCCGTTGGCTGACAGAACAGGAGATGCTTGTTTGAGGGTTTTTTTTCCCCCTTTCTTGGCTACTTCTTTGGGGGGGGGGGGTTGGGGGAGGGACGAAATACAAATGGTGGACGGCCCAAATGCGCTGCCAAAGCCCCCTTCTGCTCCAGGTTTTTTCCGGATCGTTACCAAGGTGATTTTCTGGATGTTAACTCCAAAATGGTTGAGGGGGGGCGTAAAATAATCTTTCTATATATATTAATTTGCAGTTTTTAAAAAAGTTTTTAAAGTGATGCTTTGTCATCTGGTATGCTGTATCGCACTACCGAGGAATTTTTATTCGGACCAAATGTGTAAGCGTGACAGCATGTGAACCTCTCGTAACCCAGAGAGAGGCGAATCCCACTGCATGTACTGCTTTTCCTCGGGATGAGTTGCTACAGTGTGATGATATATCAGGCGAGTGTGCTGGCTTCTCCGAAGAGCCTTAATGCTCCCTGGATGGACTGACGCAAACAGCAACCTCTTTCCTGGTCATGGTCTGATTTTTAAGTCCCTCCTTTTGTTGTTAAGGGCAGCAGCTGGTGCCTTCTGATTGGTTTGACCAGTGAGAGTGCCCTTCTGTGACCGAGGCTGGGTCTTGTGGTTCGGGTACAGTTCCAAGCGAAAGTGTGTCACCTGCCACTTTTAGTGGGAGCGCCCCAGAGTTAAGGGTGCCTCATTAGATATGCTTGCTCTAGCAAAAGCTCAGCTCACCATCAGAAATTTACACAATATAAAGTTTTTGTGGCGAAGATTACAGCTCTTGATAGGCATAGCGAGGCCAGAGTGAAGTCATGCGACCTCTGGGGAGGTGGAGTTGGTCAGAGGGGAACAGTTTAGCCTTTCTGGAAATGCACACAAGCTGAACGTTTTGCAGCATGTAGGGCCCATAAATGGAGGTAAATCATTAAAACACTGCCGGAGCACAGTTCACATAATTATCCAGATAACCGTGCAGTCGTCCTGGTGGGTTATTTTTAACAATACTGCCGAACCTTAGTGAATAGATTCAAGCAGCCAGTGGATGACAGTTCTGCCGAGTCTGTTCAGTGGTTTAAAATGTAACAAATTAAAACGCGAGTGTCTTTACGCTCCCGCCAAGGCGAATAGGGAAGCTTGATTAGTGGAATAATAACCTAAAATAGTAATTGGACCTTCACCGGCTCTGCTTAGTGCCTTTTTGATCTGCAGAAGCTCCTCTACGTCCATCTCTCCTCCGACTCCCTGGACAAAACTGGATTGATGTACTCAGTTGGACTTCTGAACATCCTTAATCAGAATTCCCTTCTTAATTAACACACAGTAATTATTGGGTAATGACTTTTTTTAAATGCCACTGTGAATGTGTCCAGAGAGCAGCACCAGTCAGTTTTAATGGAATTTAAACGCAAGCAGGATATTGGAAGAGTGATTTGGCGGTATGGTTGTCCGTACCCAGAGAGGTGCAGGGGGCCGTCCGCCTGCTTCAGAGGAATGTGAACGGGCTCCAGCCCTGTGACCTGGGCGGAAATTTGAACTTGTCTAGTGTTTTTTTTTTTTTTTGATTTGAGGCTGGGGTGTGTGCCTTTTCTCTTCAGCTTGCAGTCTGACCATGCAAGTCTGCAAGGTCAGCAGTGGGGAGGGGGGGTAAATGACCCAAATGGCCGTCGCCGCAGCGTATAGCACGTGGCTAACTGAATAAACAAGGTGACACTGTGGGCGGTCCTTTGATGGCAAGTGTGAGATTCCTCATGCTGGGCCTCTGAACCAGCCTGCTTGTGGTGTGGGGGTGGGGGGGCATCTGCACCCCACAGCCTGGCTGTGTGCCACACCTCCCGTCTGTCTAAGCGCTGCCGCCCCCCCCCCCCCCACACACAATAATGCGGGGGATGCCGTAGAGCCACACAAGCAGAGG
>JAODKC010000088.1:172231-204909 GCA_026777985.1 Mormyrops attenuatus
ATAAAAACACATTTTGATGCCTGCAAATGCCAAACTTTTTCTAAACCTAACCCTAGCCTAACTCTAATTTGGGGCCTTATGTAGAAGCAACGGGCTGTTGCAAAGTTGGAAATATGCTACTAAAGCCAGCTAAAATGTGATTTCCCGTCCTATAGGGCCCCAAGTCAATCATAAAAACACATTTTGATGCCTGTAAATGCCATACTTTTTCTAACCCTAACCCTAGCCTAACCCTAACCCTAATTTGGGGCCTTATGGAGAAACAACGGATTGTTGCAAAGTTGGAAATATGCTACTAAATTCAGCTAAAGTGTGATTTCCCGTTCTATGGCGCCCAAGATCTATCATAAAAACACATTTTGATGCCTGGAAGTGCCATACTTTTTCTAAGCCTAACCCTAGCCTAACCCTAACCCTAATTTGGGGCCTTATGGAGAAGCAACGGGCTGTTGCAAAGTTGGAAATATGCTACTGAAGCCAGCTAAAGTGTGATTTCCCATCCTCTAGGGCCCCAAATCAATCATAAAATCACATTTTGATGCCTGGATATGCCATAATATTTCTAACCCTAGCCTAATGCTAACTCTAATTTGGAACCTTAGGGTGAAACAACAGGCTGTTGCCAAGTTGTTAATATGCTAGAAAAGCCAGCTAAAGTATGATTTCCCGTCCTATGGGGCCAGAGATCTATCATAGAAAGACATTTTGATGCCTGGAAATGCCATACTGGAAATGCCATACTGAGCTGTGGCTTATTGCTGCTGGGACACAATTCGGGGCTTGATTAACCCCGGCTGGGTCACCTGGGTGAGGGTGTATGATGTTCTAAGGCCCAAAACACCCTATGTACCCAGGAAACATCACTGATGATGCATCCCAGCGTATCCGTAGGATGTATCTTTCACCTAAGAACATTTAAATACTGTATATCTTAAAGAATTGTATTCATAATTCTTTCAATGAACAAGACATGACAACTATAAAATATTTTAATAAGAAATATTATACTTATATAATGATAAGTTTTTTATTAGTGTACATTAAAGCTGTCATATCTTTCTCGTTGAAATGTTATGAATGCAATGCTTTAAGACATGTTAAGGTGTACATATATGCTTCTTATGAATGTTCCATAATGTATTATAAAGGTGTATTGAAAGTCCTGTGAATGCATTATAAAAATTACTATGAAGGTGCAGTTAATGTAAAGCATTACAGTTTACTTTAAAAGGTTCTTGATTAAAATATGAGTAGGCTATACATCTGGAAACAGTTTTTTACTGTCATCCTTTCCCCTAAATGCCACTTCCAGTCGACCCACATGAGTCAGCCTTTTCAGAATCTCACAGTTGTTCCTCACCATGTTGCTGTGTTTGGCTAACTGGAGATGTATATCTTTGTCGATCAAATTATCAGTCCATTGGGATTATTTGTGTGGTTCGAAAATAACAGACAAACTGCATCCCATGTTGGTTCAAGAAAGGACATGGCATTTTATATGGGACAACTGCATGATATAGACTAGAGGATAGGCACCAAAACTAATCGTTCCATTTCCCAAAAGACTTAATTGCACAATTGCACTGACATGGTCCTTTTTGCATAATAGAAGGTCATGAGAAACAAATTGAAGTCTATGAGCTTAGTGAGGCAAAAAATGTTTTGCTTCACTGATGTTCCTTTTATCAGCCTAAAGGTGGTGCTGTTTGCACAATACTTTGTCAGATATTTCTTGAACAGATGCACTTTTTTGGTTTCACATGGAAATGGTCATTGTGAGTATGCATTACATTAAAATGATATTTTATGTGATACGAATGTTTTTTTCTTTTCTTTTCTTTTTGGTGAAACTCTGCTTCATCTCTTGTCTTAAAAAACACCACTGGTTCACTGGATAAATAAAGGGCTTTGGATTAGAAGTAAATGTCTTTATGCTGGGCAGATTAACTTTCCAAAATACTAACATTTATGTAAAAAAAAAATGTCATGGGTATTATTAACTGTGCCTATACTGATCTTTGTGCTGCTGGGTTTCTAAATAATCAGTGAAGTGCTTTGGTTCAATGACTATTATTAGCAATTACAACAGCGTGCATTTCACACTCAAGGACTGGCTTGCAAGTTGTCTGATTAATAAAGAGGATTTCAGTAGTCAGTGGTGATTAATAAAGAGGATTTCAGTAGTCAGTGGTGATTAATAAAGAGGATTTCAGTAGTCAGTGGTGACTGGGGGATTATTTGTTGCTGTGACACAATAGATCAAAAATTGTTTGTAGGTTTGACTCCAGCTCAGAGGGTCATTAGATTTTTTTTAGATGGCAAGCCTTGAAAGTGGTAAAGATGTAATCTCATATGCTATTTTAAGTTGGTCAGCATGTCATAAAGGCACTTCTAACAGTGAAACAAGACCTCATATGGCAAATGTCTTACTTCCGCTATCCAAACTAGGTCCCGTGTTTTCTCTATTTCAAAACGGAATTCATCAGTTTGTTCTTTTGATTCTGAGTTCATGAAACCATTTTATTCAGTAAAAGCTTTTGCTTCGTTAGCATACTAGCAAATGTCATTATTACCAAATGGTATTGAATCATTGGTACCAACTTCCATTCATAAGGAAACATGCATTACAGGTGACTTTCCTTGCTGGGTCAGAAGTTTAGTTTTGACTTCATTCATCCCCCCCCCAAAATAATAGAACTTTGCATATAAATTATTAATTGTGTAACTTGCAATATCAAACTCTCTCCTACGCCTTTGTGTCTAACTGGTAAACTGCATTTGGAGCCCTTTCATTCTGTACCCTCATTTCCACTTCCTTTTTCTTATATGAAAGTTGTAAGACACTGGACACACAGTAAAGCTGACAGGTTGCTGTTTTTGTCCCTTTCAGCTGTTCCTACGGCGCTCGTTATCCAGGAAACAGCTGTACAATCTGTCACGTCATTCCTAATAATACACCC
Source organism: Mormyrops attenuatus (assembly GCA_026777985.1). Classification (NCBI taxonomy): domain Eukaryota; kingdom Metazoa; phylum Chordata; class Actinopteri; order Osteoglossiformes; family Mormyridae; genus Mormyrops; species Mormyrops attenuatus. The sequence goes on from JAODKC010000088.1 coordinate 175,192, forward strand.
TGACAACAGAGAGGGGAGCCCACTCACTCACCCACTGAGAGAGCTGCAGGGTACAAATAGGACTGAAACAACAAGAGATCTATAGTAGTACCAGTGACCATTGAAACTTACCCTGGTTTTTATTCATTCCAAGGATTGTGAAGCAGAATCCAAACACTATGTCCCAGGTGAGGCCCTGCATTGGAGTGTAAGTTTGTGCATGCCAAAGATGATACTTCATGAGAGAGAAAGAAATCACCTTGATCAGGGAAGGTTAGAGGCAGTTTCTTGGTTTGGAATCGTGGCTTACAAGGTAAAAGAACATAGTGGACATTGTTCTAACTTGTTTTGTTTAGTCAGAACATCTTCAGCCTTGAGGATGTCATCTGTTTAGATGGTGATGAGAAGTAAGCCACCAGAACAATTCCTGGATTTTCCTTTCCTTCTCATAGTCTGGTGAAGTGAAAAAGAAAAAGCGCCCCCCGGTGAAGGAGGAGGACCTGAAAGGAGCCAGGAGCAAGCTGGGCCTAAAGGGTGAAGTAAAGAGCAAGACATATGAGGTCATGGTGGAATGCGGTGAGCTGGCTTTTGATATTTTTTATCCTGGGGAATTCTCATGAAAGGGTATCCAAATGCTGGTGGATATATGTAGTGATATAATGAGGCCCATAGAACAGCACTTTGGTTGCCTTAGCAAGAATATTAAGTCATAGCAACAGAGTCTGTAATTTGATAATCACAAATTTCCTAAATGTGCTAGGTTAGTGTCACTTCTCTGAAAACACAATACAGTGGTACCTTGGTATATGTCTGCTTTGGAATAAGTGCAACTTGGTATACGTCCTGGACGCAAAATATTTTGCTTGGTATACGACCTTTGTTTGGAATATGACTCGCGTGCTAGAACTTGTATGGATCAAAATGAGTCACGACACCGTGCGCTACCCTTGTTTACCTCTCTCGGGACGAAGCCACGACTGCCCATGAGCGTCAGTACGCCAGTTTGCTACCATTCAGTGAACAACCCGTGCTATAACTCTTTTTTTTCATGGAAACTAATTAATCATTTTCCCTTTATTTCTTATGGGAAAAATTCCTTTGGTATACGTCCTTGTTGGTATAAGTCCAAGGATCTGGAACGGATTAAGAACATATACCAAGGTACCACTGTAATATATGGGAGTCATTATTTATAAGGGATAAACTGACAAAAATAATGATTTAGCTAATTTTTAGAAATTCAAAAGCCAGCGAACAAAATTCTAAACCAAACAGGAATCATAATATAATAGTAAATGTACAAATTAGTATAAAAGAAGAGCTAAACTGCAACACAGCTGAGCATAACGTAAGTAGCATAAAAAATTGTCATGTGCGTGAGACAGAGAATGAGACCTACAGGGGGATTCGGTTTCCACTCGAAGATGATCTAAAGGCTGTAGCGGTCAGATTCTGGGCGTGATGCCTGTCTGTCTTGCCTCCATTTGTAGGGCGGGAACAGATGATGAAATACTGCGATATATGTGGGGGTTGTTATTAGTTAATGACATGCAGTAAGCTTGAGTCACTCGGTGGGGTCAGCATACACAAAAAGTCATCGCAGTGAAGTTTTGGCAGCAATCATATTGGCTGTTTCTCTCACGGCCTGCTGCTCATTGGACTGCCTGGTCATCTGCAGAGCGCATGGGAAAAGTGGCCCCATCGGTGTTCAGCGGGGTGCGTTCTGGCACAGAGACAGCCCTCAGCAGCCGCGACAAAGCTCCGCCTCCCAGCGTCTTCAGGAAGTGAAGAACAGAGAACAGCTTGTTTTTTGTCTTTCAGAGAAAGAAAGAAAGAAAGAAAGAAGAACAGATAGATTGTGCTGCAGTCACCGTGTATTTTTTTCTGTTTGTTTGGCTGTTGTTAGTATTAAAGTCCATGTTTATCCCCATGCAGGTCACAGAGGTTATCTAATGTGACTTACCAGAAAAGGCTACATTCAACAGAGCATGTTAATGTTAACTGTGTCAACAACTGTTTTTATCCATTTTATGTATTCAGTAATACATTTTTTAAATAAAATTAGATGCTATCAGAACGACGGCAGTGTATTCCATGTATGTGTAAACATACAAATGTAAATACATTATATTGCCAAAAGTACTAGGACACCTGCCTTTACAAACACATGAACTTTAGTAGATTAAGAATCCCATTCTTAATACATAGGTTTTAATATGAAGTTGGCCCACCCTTTGCAGCTATAACAGCTTTAGCTCTTCTGGGAAGGGTGTCCACAAGGTTTAGGAGAGTGTTTATGGGAATTTTTGACCATTCTTCCAGGAGAGCATTTGTGAGGTCAAGCACTGATGTTTGACGAGAAGCCCTGGGTCACAGTCTCCGCTCTAATTCATCCAAAGGGTGTTCTGTCATCAGGGCTCTGTGCAGGCCAGTCAAGTTCCTCCACACTAGACTTGCTCTATGTCCTTATGGACCTTGCTTTGTGCACTGGTGGTGTATTGTGTTGTCATGTTGGAACAGGAAAGGGCCATCCCCAAACTGTTCCCACAAAGTTGGGAGAATTACATTTTCAGAAATGGCTTTGAATCCTGCAGCATTAAGAGGTACTTTCACTGGACCTAAGGCGCCAAGCCCAACCCCTGAAAAACAACCCCACACCATAATCCCCCCTCCACCAAACTTTACACTTGGCACAATACAGGCAGGCAAGTATCCTTCTCCTGGCAACTGCTAAACCCAGACTCGTCCATCGGATTGCCAGAAAGAGAAGCGTGATTCGTCACTCCAGAGAACATGTCTCCACTGCTCTAGAGTCCAGTGGCGGCATGCTTTACACTACTGCATCCGACGCGTTGCATTGCACTTGGTGATGTAAGTTAATCTGAAGGTCATACAAACTTTGGAGGTCTGTAGCTATTGACTCTACAGACAGTTGGCGACTTCTGCACACTGTGCACCTCTGCATGCGTTGTCCTTGCTCTGAGATTTTACCTGGCCTACCACTTCATGGCTGAGTTGCTGTTGTTCCCAATTGCTTCCACTTTGTTATAATACCATTAACAGTTGACCATGGAATATTTAGTAGTGAAGACATTTCATGAATGAACTTATTGCACAGGTGGCATCCTATCACGGTACCATGCTTGAATTCACTGAGCTCCTGACAGTGACCCATTCATTCGCAAGTGTTTGCAGAAGCAGTCTGCATGCTTAGGTGCTTGATTTTATACACCTGTGGCTATGGAAGTAATTGGAACACCTGAATGCAATGATTTGGAGGGGTGTCACAATTCTTTTGGCAATATAGTGTATATTACCTGGACTCCCCCCCACCTCCCTCTCCCCCCCATCTACACCCTACTCTTCCCATACCCTTCGACCTTTATCTCTAGCCCCCCCCTACGGTAGGCTTGGGCACTATCTAGTTCCTCATACTGTCCCTACATCATGCTGTAGTATATGGTACTTAGATGGTATTTTCAAAATAATAATACTGGTGTGGTAAAATGTGGTATGGGAAGATCCCATCTGTCCGTTCTGTAAAACTGCTTGTCCTGTTCAGGGTTGCGGGGTATATTGGAAATATTACCATAATACCACCCATGACTGTGCTACACACTCTACCTATCTCTCCAAAAAATATTTTATGTGACTTGTCTCAACGTACTCTGGTCCACCTGATCTTTGCCTGTTCTTTCATGTTCCACCACTGCCCAGAAATTGGAGTAATTTATAAGATTAAATTCCTCGGCAAATAAATAGACCCACGATAAATTTTGCCACGGGGGGGTCGGGTCGCTGACCGGCTACCAGACTGCTACCAATAAAATATGCTGAGGGTCCCTGTGCAGTTTTATATATTTCAGATTCACTGTGTTCGCAAGATGGCTTCTGCCGCCCACCCTTCTGTCCTCTGTGCCACCTAGTGGTGCTGCTTTCAGGCGACTTGTTTCAAAATTTGATCTGTTCCAGCTCGTCATCTACTGTAGACAATGTGTCTGCAAAGTTTGAATAAAATCCATCTAAGACTTTTATTGTGGCAATGAGAAAATGTCTGCTGCTGCACCAGACTGGGATCATAACATGCTTTCCTGCTATGATGCCCGTGGACAAAAATGGCTGCCTTGTGTATGTGTATGTGTGGGGTCCAGGTATACCTTACCTTGTGGGGACCAAATACTTGTTTTTTTACTTTATGGGGACCAGTTTCCTGGTCCCCATATGGGAAAACTCTGTTTTATAAAAATATGTGACTGCAATGGAAAAAACTAAAAATGCAAAAACTCTTGTATTTTGTTTGCTTACTTATGGTTATGGTTAGGGCTGGGTAGGGGTTAAGGTTGTCATAGTTAGCATTAGCATTTTTCCCATAGAAATGAATGAGCGGTCCCCAAAAAGATGTGATTACACAACTGTGTGTGTGTTTGAGTGTGTGTGTCTGTGTGTGTGTGTGTTTAAATGTGGCCAGAGGATGCAAGGTAGACACCTACAACGTTAACTCATGCTGCACAAGGAATTTACATCAGTGTCTACAATAGCAGTCCTTACAGATTGAAGACCAGTAATCTGTCCCAGAAATAGGCTAAAATGCACCCACGAGTGTGGACAAAAGGAAGGCACTTTTCAGTGTATTTAAATTTTTTTTCTATTTGTGTAAATCCATTCATATTCCAACTGTTTAAGCTGGACAGGGTCAGTAGGGATCCAGTAGCCCGGGGTGGGCAGTCTTATCCACAAAGGGCGAGTGTGTGTGCTGGTTTTTGGAATAACATTTAGGTCAGCTGTTCAAGCCCAGGTGTGAGGACTCTTCAGCCAATTAGTCCTCTAATTAGTAATCTAATTAGGGAGCTGCAGCAAAAACCCGCATACATACCGGCCCTTTCTGGATAAGATTGCCGACCCCTGCAGTAGCTTATCCGCGGGAGGGGAGCATTTCCCAACCCAGTCCTTGGGGACCCCCAGATAGTCCACGTCTTTTGCTCCCTCCCAGCTCCCTGCCAGACAGTCTGGAGGTCCCCAAAGGACTTGTTTGAGAAACATTGGGCTACAGGATCCCTCCACTGATGCCAACCAGGATAAGCAGTCATTAGATGGATGGATGGATGGATGGATGGAAAGACGCTGCCTTCAGGCAGGTTGGGAAACACTGACATTGGGAATAAATAAGGAGTGTGCCATGGACAGGTTGCCAGTCCATTGCAGGACACGTAGGCTATACACTCACACACTTATGGGCAATTTATTGATACCAGGTAGCATACCTACCTGCCTTTGGACTGTAGGGGGAAAACAAAGAACACACCTCCATGATGCAGGGAGATAGCATAAACTCCACACACACAGAGCGATAGGATATGAGGGGTGAGAGTCCACTGTACCCCATTTCTATTAATGTTTAATTAATGAAAACTATTTCCAAAAAATGTGTTCTTATCTGTATGGATTTGCAGCAAAAATTACCTCATGACGCAGCTGAACTGGAATGAAGCACATTCAGTGAGAAAGTAACCACATTCAGTATCTTTCATACTGAAGAGAGAAGGCGGGTCAAGTGTCCAGCTGGCAGTTTCAGTCATACTGCCTCAGTTTCTTCGCTGGTAGGATGAAGTATCAAGTACATCAAAGAACAATTTCGTAACACTTTACTTAAAAACTAGGAAGAAACTGTTCCAGGTATTATTAAAGTTTATCTGAACGCGATGTACTAGATTATGTTTCCTTGAATAAATTCCATCACTGAGGAAATTATTACTTTAGCTAAAGTGTGTTTAAAACTCTAACGGTGAGTATTTGAGGTTCGTTTTTATTTCATTTCAGTTCGTTTCAAAAGCAATATTTATAGTGGTCGTAATAACAATTATATAGAGGTAGTTTTTTCATTCGTACTCGTTATGTTATTTCAGTTTACGAAAATGTTTTCATATAGTTTTAGTTTTCGGTAATAGGACAATCCTCGGTGCAGGCTTCAGAATGCTGCGTTTCGACGCGGTGGGAACGATTCTTCGAGAAATGTTCTCGGGGGGATCTTTTTCTGGTTACACCGGAAGCGCATTTCGTTACTCGCATTTGTGACAGTTACTTTTAAAGTTTCTTAGCTCCCTGTATATAGCAACCATGTCGGACGCAGATACGGGGGATGCCTGTCAGACCCTTAATTTTAACGTTGGGGTACTGGGACATGTGGACAGTGGTAAAACGTCTCTGGTTAAAGCGCTTAGTAGTACTGCATCCACAGCCGCCTTTGACAAGAATCCCCAGTCCCGGGAGAGGGGCATAACGCTAGACTTGGGCTTCTCCTCCTTCACCGTGGACCTGCCCGACCACCTGCGTAAGGAGAGCGGGTGCAGGAACTATGACAACCTGCAGTTCACCCTGGTGGACTGTCCGGGCCATGCATCGTTGATTCGAACCATCATTGGAGGTATGGGCTCAGTGGGACATAATTCTCACATGGCGCCCCTTTTGGTTATCTGTTTGTTTATGACAGCCCCGAGGTTATGGTAGGTGTAAAGGGTGGGGGCATGTGGGGTCATGACGTGTGTATGCGATGTTCGTTGAAAATGAAATCTTTGCAAAACTAGGTGCAAGGCATGACACTGCTCTGGAGTGTGTATTTCATTTTTGCATTGAGGTGATCATGACAGGTAGGGGGAGCTGCATGTCGAAGAGGTACAGAGTAGGCGGTCAGTGGTGGTGTACTGGGTTCGACTGAAGAGGGGAATGTTTTTTAGTTTGTGTCTGATGAACCCTGATTCTTTCTTACATCCTGAATTTAAGTTCTGAAAAGGGTTGCTGACCTGTTGCTTGTGACTCGCTCCCAATAACAAGGTCATAACACGGTTTCTTGAACTTTAGCGTGAAACGTGCGTGGTGGTTGAAAAGTGAGCATCTGGACTTTAGACTTTTAGTTCATGTTTTATTCAAGTCATATTGGTGGCGGCAGGAACGTTTCCTGTAAATGCACCATGTACAGCCGTAATACCAGTGTGTAAAACTGGCTTTACAGTGAAGTGATTTCTGAGGAAATATATACCGTAAAGTACGTGAGAAAGCGTAGTTCAAACTATTGAGAAAGCCGATCCTCACCAGCAGGTGGCAGCAACTTACCGTGTAAGCAGCTGGTTTGTAATTGGTGAAAAATACTATGGTGTGTTATGGTTATTACTTTATGAAGAGCTGTATGTATGTATACAGATAATACAGGGCTAAAATGTGGGCGTGATATTTTTCTTAACATTAATGTTAAGAACATTAGTTCTATCATGAATATATGATCTTTTGCTAAAAACAAAAATAGCATTTATTAAAACACATTAGAAACCTTCCATCCTCATTCATGGCTTGTGAAAGTTGTCTTGTGCTTCTCTTCCTGGACACTGTTAGTGTGTAACCTCAGTTCAGGCTCTCCCTACATCACACCAGGCCCTTTAACCAACACAGGAGTCTTGAACGAGCAGTAATGCTGTCATTTCAGTGTTTCCACTGCTGACATTTCTTCGTGGCAGCCTCCACACCAAAATCTTTCACGGCAAACAACATCCATCCAACCAGCCAATCAGTCATGTAATCCAACATCTTGGAAGCTCGATACCTGCCCCCATCCCTTGTGCATGCATTACAGCATTCAGCTGGTTAGCGGTAACGTTGTCATTTCACAGATGCTCTTATAAAGCACTAATAGAATTAACATGCTTAGGTTTTTCCAAGGAAAAGAAAGGCAGAATAAGTAGGTAAACGGATAGGCATTTTGTTAGGTGGGGGTAATGATGCATCTCTTTCCTCACCCTCTAATACCCTGTTCACACACACTGAAACCCGCTTAGGTTTTCAGGTTGTGAGCACACAGCCCCTGTTACTTTACCGTTATGGATTGAGTGGGAATGAAAATGTATCTATTCCGTGTTGTTTTTACTTAATACATTAACGGGTTTCGAATGTGAAATGGGGTCGCACACTGGGAGAGACACTCTTCCCAGAACAAACCTGCTAAGTTAGGCTGCGTCACATACACAGTTAGGCTGCGTCACATACACAGTTAGGCTGCGTCACATACACAGTTAGGCTGCGTCACATACACAGTTAGGCTGTGTGCAGTGCAGTTAGGCTGTTGTTACTTTGTGTGGCACTGGAGACGAGCATACTGTTGAGGACTTAATTTAGCAACCGTTAAAAAAAATAAATCTATAACTGAAAATTAACTAATCTTTATTAATAGATATAATTATTAAGTGTTTTTTTTCCCTCTATTGTCAGATACAGAATGTGCCATCAATAAACAATAACTTAGAAAAAAGTATGTACAACAATGGTCTGATGTTGCCATTTTTTTCAGTAGTACTGGCACCGTCCCCCAGCCCCCTGTCACATTACCCACTCGCCAGATTGCATTTGGCTCTGTTATGCATCTTCTCTATGCCCACCCTGTATCACCCGACAGTGAGCTCTGTGCTGGTAAAAGCTGCATTTCTGACACTTTCTGTTTGCACTCTGTGGGAATAGGTGTGTAACCAGGAAGATCTAGGCGTCTACGTGGGTTTCAGTGCTCTCGTCCACACCTACAGGTGCCCAGATCATTGACCTGATGCTTCTGGTGGTGGACGTAGTGAAAGGCCTGCAGACACAGACTGCCGAGTGCCTCCTGATCGGAGAGCTCACCTGTTCACGCATGGTGGTCATCCTCAACAAGACAGACCTGCTGGCCCCCGAGAAGAGACAGGCTGCCATAGACAAGATGACCAAGAGGATGCACAAGACCCTAGAGAGCACCAGGTGTGGGCCCTTGGAGGGAGGTGTCATTCTGTCCATGCATTTCTCTCTTTGCTATGTGTGTCTGGGTGAGAATATACAGTTCGTACACTTATGGACACACTCCATTTGTGTACAAATGTAAATGTATGTCCACTATATGTCTTCTAACTGCTTATCCTGGTTAGGCTCACTGGGGTCTGGAGCCTATTTCAGACGGCATAAGACTCAAGGCTTCAGTTTGCTCCAAATGAGATGCCAGTCTATCACAGGGCACATACACATGGCACGTTAGTATGTGTCTTTATAAAAACCATTGTCATAGTAGATGATGAATTTATCTGGTAGATTCAAGGATGCCCCAGTGATTGCAGTAGCGGCAAAGCCTGGGGGGCCTGAGGCAGGAGAAACAGAGCAGCCCCAGGGAATTTCTGCACTGATTGAGGTGAGGATAGACTGTGAAGATTGCTTGTATGTGCATATGCATTTACAGTATAAATATGAACCATGATTAGTCAATCCTTGCGCATTTGAACTCTTCTTCCATATTGCTGTTTGCTTGTCCCTAATCGACGCCCCCATTTGCTGTCCTGTTGCTCAAGCTGCTGAAATCCCAGACCTACCTCCCTCGCAGAGACCCTTCGGGCCCCCTGCTGATGGCTGTGGACCACTGTTTCTCCATCCGGGGTCAGGGTACAGTCATGACAGGCACCGTGCTACAGGGGGCACTGTCCCTAAACGACATGTTGGAGATCCCAGCCCTGAAGGTACCATTGTGTACGGGGTGTTGGGGGTATGGTAGGAGCAGAGGGCAGGTGGGCAAGGAGGGTAGAAGATATATTGGTGGGGTGACCTGTGGGTAAAAATATGTCAGAATGTGCCATCTGTGCTTGTGTCCATATCAGTTTTGATTTCCCGGTTTCCATTATTCTGTTTATACCTGGCAACAATGGTGAGCCTGCTTTCGGAGGTTCAGGAGCTGAGGGCAGTTTGCTGTCAATTTAAAGCAGACGCCTAGATGCATTGACACGAATAGCAGGCTGCACCATTAGTAAAAATGATGCACATGTGCATACACGTATTGACCACTAGATGGCAAAGAAGAGCTTAAGTTAGAAAGAAAGCTGATTTTTTTTTTTTTTTTTTTTATAATTTCCTCGGTTCCCTCGAGAACTCCCACATCCAAATATCACATTTTATATAAATATTAAATGCATTGAGTCATTTTGCACACAAGGTTTATTTTATTTTAAAACAATCAGTTTAAACTTAACAGTTTTAAGCAGTTACTTTTATGCGTAATGTCTTAAATGGAGATGTACCACTGGTATGCCTGGTGGGACCATGTGAGGCATTTTAACGCTGTCGCTGTAGTAGGTGTGCATGTCCCTAATGTGGGTTCTTCTCCTCCTCTCCACTCCCATCCAGGTGACCCGGAAAGTGAAGTCCATTCAGATGTTCCGGCGCCCGGTGAGCCGGGCTATACAGGGGGACCGAGTGGGCGTCTGCGTGACCCAGTTCGACCCCAAGCTCCTGGAGAGGGGTCTGGTGTGCTTCCCAGGCTCCTTGCACACCCTCCACGCCGCCATCGTATCTGTCCGCAAGATTGCCTATTTCCGGGGTACGCTCGCCACGCGCAAGAAGTTCCACATCTCCGTGGGACACGAGACTGTCATGGCCAGGGCGTCCTTCTTTGGGCTTCCCCCCTCTTCCTCACCTTCAGAGCCCAGTGGACCCCAGTCCCAGGAAACAGGCTCGCTTCCGGACCCTGTGGAGACCTCCTTCGATTTCGAGAGGGAGTACCTCTTTCAGGAGGAGTACGCCCTTGGGAAATTGGGGGCATCCACACACCCAGAGCAGTGGACATTGCTGGAGTTTGAGAAGCCTGTCACATGTCCTGCTCTTTGCCTGGTGATTGGCTCAAAGCTGGACACGGACATCCACGCCAACACCTGCCGGCTCGCCTTTCACGGCCGACTCCTAGAGGGCTTTGAGGACAAGGGCTATGCAGAGAGTGCGCTTCCCCGCCTCCGGCTGTACAAGACCAAGCAGCGGGAGGGTCAGGTGGAGAGGGTGAGCATTGCGCCCGTGTCTTCCGGGGTTACCTGCCCGGCTCACCTCCCTGACCCCGGGGCCTCCCCCAGCTCCTCTCTCTCTTCCTCCTACCCTTTTGTGGTCTTTCTCCTCATTCCTCCTCCTGCTGATGCCACTTTTCTGTGTTTTGTAAGAGTCGCTGAATGAAAAGCCCATCAGGTCACATGGTTCTTCCTGAAAAGGACACTTCAGGACAGACATCCGTCCCTCTTAGCTCACTTATGCCCTCAGCTGTGATTTGTGTCACGTTCTTCCCGCTACGGCCAACGGTCGGGCCACTATAGGATCTCTGATGTCTTCTAAGAGGCAATGCTTCACATTTTCCCCATTTTTAAGATTTCATAGATTACATTATTTACATTCTTCAGTTTGCCCCCCCCCCCTCCAAAATTTAGTGGGACACTGTGACTGTGACCTGCAGTGGAGAAGGGGAAAGGGGGGATGATGGAGACAATGAGGAAGGAGGAGTGGAGATGACGCAAGACCCGGTGTTTCTGTTATGCGGCTGATGCCGTGATTAGAAGCGAAGGCAAACAGACGCGGAGACGCGAAGGAGGAGAGGGAGTGGCGACAAACTGTCGGCGGGACCGTGGGGGCCTGGCTTTGGGGGTGGGTCACTCTGTGCCCCTGGGCCTGTCCCAGCGGGACTGCGGCTGTTCCTGTTATTATTCAGACCCTCCTGACTAGTGCCTTCGAGCTATACACAATACACACAGCTGAACCTGTCACGCAAGGTCACATGGTTGGGGGGGTCACTAGGCTGCTGGGCCGAGTCGCCCCCAACCGTGGGCAACCAGCCCGATTCTGCGCCGCACTGGTTCCCGAAGACGCCGGTGAACTGCTAACACTCCGTCTCCTGCCCAGGTGACCGACGACTACACTGTGATTGGCCGAAACCTGTTCAAGAAGGAGACGAACCTGCAGGTCTTCGTGGGCCTGAAGGTGGTGCTGTCTACAGGGGAGACCGGTATCATCGAGGGGGGGTTCGGCCAGAGTGGCAAGTTCAAGATCCGTGTGCTGGGTGAGGTCTGGCTCTGCTAGCTCTCCGTCGGCGCCGCTGCGGTCGCTCAATGCCCTTTTCACTCCTCCGACCTGCTTTTTTTGTTTTCATTTTGGTGTTCTTTCTCTTTCTTCTTCTCCTTCCTCCCTGGTCTGGTCTGGTCTGTTTTTGTTTTGAATGCTTTCCATTGCTGTCACAAGATCAAGATCAGGTGTGTCTCTGAAGTGGGGGTGGGGGGGACTTCTACAGAGGAGGGTCCCCGTGCTTCTCGGGGCTTGTAATCAACACTGGGTCCCCTGTCCCTGGTCCCCTGTCCCTGATCCCCTGTCCCCATCCCTGTCCCCTGTCCTTGTGCATCCCTGTCTCTAGGCCAAGCAGCTTCGCACCATGGTGATGCTGTTATTATACTCCCCAGGCCTGACCGGGGGCAGACTGGCTTTATGAAAAGGTCACCTGTATTTTATCAGTAAAAATAACCCTAAGAAAGGGTATTTTGAAATGCTCCTTTGGCTGTCTCAGCAGATTGGGTGCTGTGCATTTGTAAGTAGGCACTCTCTCACTGTCCTAATTTTAAACATCCTGTCTTGTTTTTGTCATGGTTTAATTAGGCGTATTAAACTGACAGTTTTTTAAAGACCCTAAACCTGTTTATGCATATTGTCTCATCTGAGGCCTGGCTAAGCCAGTTTCTCTTGGTAGAGATAATTCTGTTTGGCATCCCCCCTGCCTATTGTTTAAAGACCAGAACGTTTTTTTTTGTAATATTATTATTAATTAGCTTTATTTTATTTGTGTTTTGAAGCAGATGAAAGAGCGGCAGACGGCAGGGGTTCAATTAAATTGTCTCTTTGTAATGGACTGTCCAGGCCCCAAGGCCTTCGTGGCTGAGTTTAAATGAAGGCCTCTTGGGGGTCTCTTTTTTGCATGATTTTCTTACTCTCGGACTGTGTCCTCACTGGTGTGAGGTATTACTAAGTGTGTTCCAGGCGGTCTGTTTCCGCCACTGGTTAAAACAGTATAACAGACCTCCTCAGCTTAACTGGAAAAAAAAATGCGGCGCTAGAGTTTTGAAAATGATACAATACCAGCATATTATAAGAATAGTTGCTTTCATTATGCCTCTCTGCAGCAGTAATATAGATATTCATACACAGTCTACAGCAGTGGACTCTGGTCCATATCTGAACCGAAACACAGTTGAATCTGGAACACACAATTTATTTATTTTTAAAGTTTGCATCACGACCTTGTTTCTTCCTTCATCTCTGTGAAAGAGAGAGATGCGTACAGCTAATCCAATGATACATTCAATGGGTTCAGTGTTCCTAGATTGGGACGTACTCAGCCCAGTGTGACTGAATTTGATTGGATTGTGCAGGTAAACTGAATTTAACCAACTGTATGAATGGTACCACTGAAATATGAATAGTCTGATATTAAATGAACAGAAAAGTAAGTTGCATTAATTATGTGAATTATACAAGTGGTTTTAGTGAATAAGTTTTTATTTTGCATGAAATACCTTATTTTCAGCAGATACACTCCATACAATTATCAACCGTTTTATGACGTATATTTGGAGAAACTTAATAAGTTAAATAACCCAAAAGCGATTGCTTTATGAGGGTCTTATAACTGCAAACAATTCTCGTAAAGGTAGTGAAACATGCTAACAGTGGACAAACACCTAGTTACCAGTAATTTATATATTAAACATCTGAAAGTTCTTGAACCTCTTCTAGGTTGATAGCAAGAATAGATTTCTTTAATTGTGGCTAACAACAAGGAAGCGTTATATACCACATTCAGACAGAATTTTTACTTCTGTTTAATGTTTACAGCATCAAAATCTATTAACCTAATGCAGCTAAGTCATTCGAATATTCAAACATATGTGTGTGAGGAGAGTTTTACTATAAATTCAGAAATAGATTAAAAAATGAACACTTAAGTAGGGTATAAAACAATTTGGTTTATATTTTGTAAGCTGAAATATGTTTTTCTTTTTGTTTAAGACAAGATATTAGGGTATTAGATTGATGCCTTGAAAAAAGAGTACAAAGTGTAATATCATTATTTTTACATTAGCTCAGTATTTTAATAATCATTCAATAGTCTGGCTACTTCAATGACCAGAATGACCAAATATGGGTATAATTACATAGTCCAAGAAATAGTTTTAGTATGGACTTTAGTTAAATGTCTGGAATGTTCCCAAGAGTCTCTGCACGCCAATGGTCGGGACATATGGCCTCCCACTTTTTGGTTGCAGTGGACCTTGACTTTGTGTTGCTCATGGAATTTGATCCTTGAGAAAAAAAAATTGGGGACCCCTGGTCCCCATTTCATGAGCGATTAGAACTCGCCGATTGATTAAACTTGATCGTCTTTTGAATCGCAAATATTAATAAAGATAAAATGATGCCAGACCAGGTTTTTTTGATTAATTTTATTTTGTCTGAACTGCCCGCATATAACCCGAATATTATTAAAAACACTTCTGTTCAACTCGTAATCGCTTATTTTGAATCCATGACGAAGCCCAGGAGGGGCCGTGGTTTAAAAATGAAACATTTGAGAGTGTTTCCCCATTTTCCAGAAAAATATTGGAAAATTATCAAAATTGAAGTCATTGTCTTGCATTTTGGCCAGCTGGTGGAGTAATGGCTGAGGAACTGAACTGTGGATATACCCAGGCCAGTACTGTTAATGTCCCTTTGAGTGATCAACTCCTTACCATCCTCCTTGTGAAAGGGTGGGAGGTGTGCTGCATCTGACTGTATCTGTTTGTTTTTCACTGTTCCCTTTGTGTCTGTTTGTGTCCTTCATGTCCACTCCCGATTCCCAACCCTGCAGAGGGGTTGCGTGCAGAGACCAAGCAGCTGCTGTCCTCCACCAAGAGGAAAGCCAAAGGTGGAAGCAAGACTGAACCATCCAATGAGGACGAGGCCAAGGCAGACTCACAGCCAGTCAGCATCTACCTCACCTTCAAAAGATATGTTTTTGACCCCCACAAGAAAATGATACAGTCATGAATGTGTGTGCAAATCAATCAGGGACACACAACATGACTGAGACTATATGTACTCATGGTATAGGGGTGGTAAGGAGGCAGTATAAGGATTGGGATGAAGGGATGAAATGGACTGTGATTTTTCCCGTTCACAGACGTCCGAGGTGGAGATGTACAGGGCTGTGCAGATGTGCAGGGATGAGCATAGTCTTTTCACTGGTCTTCATTTGGATTTATCCTGTCAACTCTGGTGTGTTTATCCAACCCACTAATCTGTGTCATTTTATAGAATTCCAGTTTATTTTTACTAATGTTAAAGATGAGTTTTATTTGTGATTTATCTATTGAGAATGTAAATGAATTTGTTAATATAACTAAAAAGAAAGAGAGGTCTAAGCTGACTGGGGCTGTACTATGCTGTCTGGGTGACATGTGACAGGCAGGGGTGGCCTCAATGTGGCTGCAGTCTGATGATGTGTCACTGATTGTAATGTTTTACGTGGTTGAGACTCTGCTCTGCCTGGGACGATTTGAGCAGAAGGAGAAAGGGAGTGGAGATAGATCTGTATGTTGGCTGGATGGTCATGTAACGAACACAAGTCTGCTGTTATTGGGAAAGAGCATCGGGGAACAAGCAGTCGGAACTTCATGATAATTGGGCTACTGTTGTTCCTGTCTCTGTCCTCTCCTCATGTCCTCTGTTTTTCATGGTATATGCATGGAATATGCTTTCTGTTAATGTGTCTTGTTTGTTTTTTTAAGGACATGTGTTTACTGAATTTGACAGAATAAAGTCAACATGAATATGCATCCATCTTTCAACCGCGTATCCTGTTCAGGGTCGCTTGGAGCCTATCTCCAGCAGTACAGTACAAGGCTGGGGACATCCTGAATGGGATAACGGTCATTTGTAACACACACACACACACACAGAATCATATGTTACAGACAATTTAGAGATACTAGATCACCAAATTGCGAGCAAACTCCATATCCGCATTCACACAGTTTTAATAATCGATATTTTATTGATCCCCATGAGGAAATTCTCTTTACGCCTCCCCCAACTTGCTCTGTGTAGGTGAGAGCAAGCTTGCTGTGAAAGGCAGCCACCTGTTGGGGCAGCCAAGCAGCTGGGGGTGAAGGGCCTTGCTCAAGGACCCGCAGACGTTCTGAGGCTGGGCACAACCTGGTGACCTTCTGATCACAGACAGACTTAGCTCACTGAGCCTCATATTGTATATACACAATGAGTCAAAATGATGTGTGTCAAGGTCTGGGATAAGATGGTAAGCTGACATTTGGAACTCATAGTCAATGTGTTGAATACAGAAGAAATAGGCAGGGATAAAGATCTGAGTGACTTTGACAAGGGCTAAGTCATTATCGTCAGACGACTGGGTCAGAGCATCTCTGCAAGGTTTTTGAGGTGCTCACCGTCAGCTGGGGTGAGTACCTAGTTAGAGTGGTCTGAGGGGAGAAAACCACAAACCAGCAACAGGGTGTTGGGCAGATGATGGGAATGAAGGCTGTCCTATGTGGTGCAAACCAACAGAAGGACAATTGCGGCACAAATAGATCATTCTCATGCTGTTCTTGGGATTAGTGTGTCATGACCGATAATCCGTGCTGTGAATGGGGCTATGTAGCCGTGGATCGGACTTGTCGGTCCAACGTATCCCACGGATACTCAACACATAGCTGGCCATCTGTATGATGAAATCGAAAATGGGATTCATAGGACCAGGGAACCTTTCATTGTAGCAAGGACCAGATCCGATGTCCATTATAGTTGCGCTCAATGGTGGACAGGTTAGCATAGGCTCCCCGACTGGCCTGCGGCTACTCAGCTCCATACGCAGCAGGCCTCAATGTACTGTGCATGCAGACACATTACTCCTGTGACCATTATCAAAATTATGTACCATTTGTGCCCTTCTGTTGGTTCATACCACACAGGATAGCCTTTGTTCACATTCTGAATCAAGACGTCCTGGCCATCCAACACCCTGTTGATGGATCATGTTTTTTTTCTTTCGTTGGACCATTCTCAGTAGGTACACACCACGGCTGATCGTGAGCACCCTTCAAGCCTTGCTATCTCAGAGATGCTCTGACCTAGTCATCTGGCTATGATGATTTGGCCCTTGTCAAAGTCACTCATATATTTATCCCTGGCAATTGATTAAGTCATTAAGTTAATTATGATTAAGTCACTGCACATTCAGAATAAGTTTGTTTTTGCTCTGGTCAGTGTTTCTGCGGTCATTGTGATTGTATGTGATTCTGTGTGGCTACCTGGTGTTCCATTGCCCCCCTGTGTGCCTTCAGCACACTGCCTTCCCACTGCGTATCTCTCTCACACACACGTATCCTGTTTCGTTAATGGAGTAGCTGATGAAGGCTGACCAGCCCCTTTCTGGATCGATCTGATTGCTGATAGTATCGTTGGTGGCAGACTAGCAGGTGTGCCGGTGCCCAGCTCTTCCCATGGGACCCCTCTCCCGGGTGAGTGAACATGGATAGGTGAGTCTGCCGCGGCCTTTCTGCTCCCGCCATGCTGAAGATCCAGCCTGGTGTTTGTGTCACTGCCGGGGCCTCACCATCTGCAAAAATGAGCTGACTCTAACTAATATAGGGAGCCCCCCTGATTTTGACACTATAATTAAGGAATCTGGTCCAAGAATGGTGACTCTGGGGAAAAAAAAGTCCCGGAGGTAATTTAGAAACAACCACGTCCTAAACTCTGATGGACCATGACCGTAGTTACTATACAGACACACCATTTCATCAACTTATTATGCAAAAATACCACTTCTTGTCCTCTGGAATATCAGGTTAACCAGCTAACCTGAATAGTCTTGTGGTTCTCAAATTATTATAATATCTGAATGCTGAATTTGAGACTTTTTCTGGGGCGCTTGTGCAAAACACATTGAAATGACACTGACACACCCGCTGCCTTTCCCAGTTTCTCAGTCTGATGGAGGGCTTGTAGGCTGTACTGATGGAGCTGGCTTCCATGAGCAATAGATGTAATGGATCTGGCAGATGGGAGATCCCGCCTTCGAGGATGGAGCTGGAATCGGACTCAGACTGGTGAACGCGTGACTGCGTCGATGTGAGCATTTCTGGGGGCCCTTCAAAGCCAAGGCTGGTGATCGCAGAGAGACATCCCCGCAGGAAGGGGGCCATATCGGCGCCGGGATCTGGGGAAATCTGAGTGCTGTTGCTTGCCAGAGAGAGCCGCAGTCGGAGGGGGCTGAGGCAGGGTGGGCTGCGGCAGGGCGGGCGGGGCGGGTGTCGTGGGCACATTACAGTGTGCAGATTGTTCCTGCTGACTGACGGCCCTTTTAGCCTTATCTTCCCGAGTTACTCGAACAGAAAGTGAAGGAAAGCTGAATAAAAAAAACTCCCTCTTTCTTTCCCCTCTGCCTTTCTCCAGTTTCTCTTTTTCTCCCTTCCTCCCCACCATTTTTCTCCGAGTGCCTCTTTCTCAATCCATGGCTTCTGTAAATGCCCAGCTCCTTTCACCGCCCACTCTGTAATCCCCTGCTTCTCACTCATTCTGCTCTCCCATCTTCATGTCCATCTCCTTCACTACCCTCCCAGCAATGTCTCTCTCTCCACACCTAATTGTGTCTCCTGTTTGCTGACCCTTGTTAACAGGACAATTGCAGTTTATCTGAATCTTGTCCTACTGAGTGCCGCCTCAGAACGTGGGACCCTGCGTGAGTGAATCCCAGGTACTTCCCTTCCATGTGTGTGCGGGTGTGTGCGTGAGATCGAAAGAGGCCAGATTGCTTCACCGCTGTGTGTGTAAGTGAGAGAGATATCGTGAGATTCCTGTATGCTTCACACGTTTTGCAATTGTTTTGTTATTAGTTTAAATGTACGCCAATAAGCCAAAACGTTATGACTAGCCTCATGTGAAAGGAATAATGTTGTCTAGTAAAGCTGGTGCATATCAAGGTCTGGGCTATATTAGACGGTAACCTAACATTCAATTGTCTTAGTTGACATGTTGAATGCAGAAGTAATGGGCAGGGATAAAGATCTGAGTGACTCTGACAAGGGCCAAATCATTATGGCTAGACGACTAGGTCAGAGCATCTCCAGAACAACAAGGCTTGTGGACTGAATGTCTTACCATCTAATATAGCCCAGGCCTTGACACACACCATTTTTATGAGTCAGTCAACATTACTCACTTAACACGGGGGTGGTCATAATGTTTGGGCTCATTGGGTTAAGTATAGGTTGTGTTACAGTAGTCTGAGAAAAATTTAAGACGATTGGCTTGCTGACCTAAAAGTACGCAAAAGGCCACTTTCTATTGGCTCGTATTGTTTAACTCCATAATGGTCATAATGTGCACTGTACAGGACATTCTGTCTGTCCTTGGGGTCAGATTGTACCATGATGGGTAAAATATATGGGGGATGGGGGGGTGGTGGTGAACCAGTGCTTTGAAGGCACGGCGCTTATTAATGAGAGACAGCTTATCGGAGACGTCTATGGAATCCTAGCTGTATTGGGGGCTGAGTTTCCAGTTAATATATCTTTGATTGATAAGGCAAAATGAGAGTGGGAGCAGGGTAGACATGAAACGGAAGGGGATGGGGAGGAGATGGAGGATCTGAATGGGGCGGGGGGGGGGGGGGAGACAGACATATCCCACGTGTAATAGAATCAGATATGCGTGCAGAAATTCAGCCCGGCGCACACAAACCCACAAACGTCGGTTTTCGGCAATAACCCATCAGAAATCCCCAAGCGGGAAGGCGATAAGGGGCGAGTTGGAGATGAGGCGTGTCGTGTGCATTACGGCCGACCAGGAGCTGTGGTTACGCAGGCCTGCTCCCGCATCTCCATCTGAATCCGAACGGAGGCCGGATCACTATGCTGGAAGCCCAAGGGCCCTTTTGTATGCCCTACCCTTAGCTGTACTTATCAGCAATGAAATGAGTCCCCATGTCATACGTGAAAATATTAATGAGTTACTCTGAGGTATAATCAGAGTGTTATCCAGCTTCAGGTCAGATTTTATACACCTGCTATACCACACAAAGAGCACTAGTCCAGAGGTCTTACCTGGCTGCTTCTTATTAGTTTGCCCTGTATTGCGTTGAATATTGGCTGGGCTTGTGAACTTGGCTGGTTTTTTGGGGGTAAAGCTGCAGAAACATATAATATGTTTAATTTTTCCCTCAATTAAATACAACATACATATTAAATACAATCATTCTAAGAGCAGTTAGCATGTGAGCCATTCTTTAATTAGTCATGTGATTTGCTAGGGTGTGATTAAACCGCTCACATTCTGTCTCCTCATTGGCTGCTCTTGTGATTTCTGAGAAGTATTTGTTAGATTCATTTTTGTTAATTCAGCAACATAATACTATTAAGTGAAAAATCCACAGTGAATCTGTTCTTGCGGCCGTTTCAAAGTCATTTTTGAAGCTGTCCTTTTTCTCGTTTGTATCTCCCCCCAACATCACAGAGTGCATTTTTCACAAACCAAGAACAAAGCCTAGATAATGATAAAAAGTACAGTGTATTAAAGACATAAACCAGTAGCATAGTTGTTTATTATCATTATCAAGTATTATGTACTGCAAATACTTGTATGTGAAATACTTTTATACGACTGGCAGCACAGTTAGTCTGTTTACACCAGCATCACCATAAATATGTGAGCACTGCACTGCACTATGATGTTACATCAGCTACGACGTCGCTAGGCGATAGAATTTTTCAGCTCCATTATAATCTTAGGGGACCACCATTGTATATGTAGTCTATCTTAGACCAAAACATCATTATGCAACACATGACTGTAGTTATGAGAGTATTCTGTACGAATACTAAAATGAAGTTATTTTTCAGGTACGTGATACTTAAGGAGGGTTTGAGGTACCATATCTTGAAATTTGAACAAGACGTTGCCTTGTTCTTATGCAATGGTTCCTACCTGTAAAATACTCAGAGTCTTTTGGTCAAACAGAGACACCCAGTTCTCTCCTCACAATGGTTATATGATGCTTTGAAAGGGGAAACCTCAATATTGATAACACAAAGGGCCATTGACATTATTTTTGCTTGACAAGGACCTGTCGCATGACCAGGTCAAACATTTGACGCTTTGCTAAATTGACTGGTGGTGAAAACCAACATACCAGTAATCAAAGACCTTCTCATGTCATTCATGTCATTTCAGCTGTGATTTTTTTTTACAGATTCCAATATACATTCATCTACCTACAAAACTTTTGAAATGCCTTTTCAGCAAAAGTGTTGAAAACTCATTTGCAGAGGAAAGGAAAATGACTCTCTGAGGCTGTCGTTCTCCCCTCATCATTCTGGTTTATTTGCATATCTCCCCCTGCATACTTATTTACAGAATGGAAGCCCTATGTGCAGATTAGCTCTGACACACGCAACAGTAAAGTGAAATATTGATATTGTGTTCCCCTCGCCATCCTCTACCTGCCACTCTCAGTATTGTATCCCTGCCTATCTGTGGTGCCCCGCTCCGCCACCCCTTCCCATGTCACATTCACCAGGCGGCCAAAGTAAAAGAAGGTAGAAGAATTACCGTCAGTCAGCTAAGCCAACAGGGTCTGACAGCAAGTGGGCACCAATGCAGTGTGCCCTCCACAGGAAAAGTCTCGCGATTCCCTGACTTTCCTGTTGTCCCCGTGTCAGGTAACTGACAGTCCCTGCACAGGGGTGGAGGCAGGGGGATGTGGAGAGCAAGACACCAGCATTTCTCATGCCTGCAAGCTGTAGATTGGGCTGCTGTGTCGAGGAGTGGATGTCAGGATAGGAGGAGATCATTGGAGAAGCACGAGGACCCTTTGTGATGCTGTACATACACCCCCCAAGCATGCATACACTCAGTAGGACTCATTACTGCTGTCTAATTTCGGCCCGACAGTCCACCACACATACAAAACCACGATGTCAATCATGCCAATGGGAGAGGTGTGGGGGGGGGGGCGGGGGGTAGTGATACCAGGTAAATGCTCAGTACTGTATGTTCTGCCTGACAGGAAGGCTGTTTAGTGAATTACATGCTACCTGTCACACAAATTTGGGCACTCAGAGAACCACTCTAATAGCCAAGTGAGATCCAATTCTTTCGAGGGGCTTGCAGTTAGGCAAATTGTATTTGAAAAGGTGCGTAGATTTCTAATGTGTACAGTATATGCCCTGTAATGGACTGGCATGCCATCCTGGGTGTACCCCAGCCTAGTGCCCTATGCTGCATGGAATAGCTATTGTTGTGTTGATGCTGTCTGCATGTGCTCCTCTCTTACCCTCTAAGGTCTCCTGACTGCCCATCTTCAGGCCCAGCCCTATGAACTGCTCAGTCTTTACTTGATTGCTCACCCTGCACTGAGATAGACCAGCCAGACCAACTGAATGTGCTGGTCCATTACAAGCAAACCCCCTGCTTTGGGCCCATTGCTAGGTAACGGGCAGAGGCTATGGCGGAACCTAACGTAACCACGAGAGAAAAGCAGAACCTGAACACAGCAGTAATGCCAGATATTTCTCACTGATCTCAGCGTCTGAATGTAGAGTAGGGAGGCACACTCCTCTCCAGTCTACCTCTAACCACGCTTCCTGTGGGGAGTGACAAGGGCTGAAATTTTAACCACGATACCCCTGACCCCTAATTAACCCCTACCACCCCATCGCCCTGACAGAATTGCCCCAGACATAACATGCGCCGTGTGTCCAGTTCAGCTCCGGGAGGCTCCTGAGTTCAGTGTGTGGTCATGAAAGTTCACACACTTTGTCAGAGCCTGCATACTGCTCCCTCTCCTGGTGCACACAGCCTCGTGTTCGCATGGGAACAGCCAGCACGTGCTGCTGAGCCCCGGCTTTCTCACGCCGGTCCCAGTCCGGTCCCAGTCCGGCCCTGGGGGGCTCCAGCATTTTCAGCTCTTTGTTGTACTTAAATATGAGGCTTGATTGCCATCTGTTGTATTATTAGGTATGAAATGACCTCACATGGAATTTCTCAATTCTATGAAAATATCCCGTTTACCTTTAAAATAATAATGAGCCTTAAATATAATTATGATAAATGATATGTGCAACAAAAATTTGCGCAGCATGATAACATCTAAATGAAGAAGCTTGCATGGTATTTATGCTGTGCTGCTGTTCGCACAAGTGCAAGGAACACTTTATGTTGGTGTTTGCACTGTCATCTTCGGCATCTTTGGCCAGGCTGTTGGTAGATGCTGCAGGCACACTCCTTGCTAACTGACAAGCTTCTTAGCTTGAGACTCTGCCACTGTGAAACCCAAATTCAGAAAATGCGCTCGCACTTCCCCTCTCGTAAGCCATCTGTGGAGTCTGTCTCAGTCAGGCATCATTACAGGGTGGTTATGGTGTGTGTGAAATCGTGGTGTTGAAATGAGTGAGAATGGAGTGGATCAACGTTGACCTCCGAAGTTAGGCGAGATGATATCATGAGTGAGATGGCTGCATTTGAGTGCTTGTGTGCTCCGGCGCTGATGGCTAATGGGCACTGTTTTTTGTCGAATGATTTTGATGACTGTTGTTGTTAACTGAGGAGCAACTATATTCACTGGTCTGAGGGTCTTTACTGCTCCGATGTTTGATTTTTGGCACTTTTCCACTACCATCAAGAACCGAGATGTACCACAAACTGACGATTTTCCATTGTAAATTATGTGAGTTGTAACCTAGCTTTACCCATGCTGACATCGCCCAGTTTACTAGAAGGGCCGAAAGCATGACTAAACCAAGCTGATTGGTTGAATTGTACAGAGATACTAGTGATCTGCGTCGATATGCATGGATTTTTTGAAGGAAAAAAGGCTCTGTAAGCAGTGCCAAACAAACCGAGACAAATTCTGTATATGCATAGCTCTTGGTGCATAAAGTTGACTCTGATTCCAAATAAATTAGCGTGAATCTGCGCAAGTAACCTAATTTTGCAGGGAAAAGGAACACAGGAATGTTAATTGAGCCAGCAGTACTGGGTCTGGGGCTAGATGTGGGGAAATGAGGCAGGACTAATGGCCGCTAATGTTTTATACGGAACGCCACAGCCTGGGAGAGAAGCGGCCGCACAAGGGTGGGGGTGGCAGCTCGGCTCATCTGGTTAAAAAACAAAAAACCTAATACACTCGCAAGAAGCATGTGGCAACACTTTACACTACATACAAGTCATCTTCAGTGTGATCAACAAGACCATGCAATCAGGTCTGGATGCAAAGAGAGCCTATTATCATAAGAAGCCTTCCAATGTTGTTACATTGTGCATGAAAAAGCATGACGCTAGATTACCCTGTAGGCCCCCAATGCATGACCTACCTGGCTCTGCGTGGCTTACATCCATCAGTTTTCAGGAAAATGCAGTGACGTATAGCCCATTATGTTCTCTGTGTAGGAGAACTGGACACGAAAGATCAGTTCTGAACAATGTGTGAGACAACAGCAGCTCCACAGATCTGATGTGTAACCAAGCCCAGGGTTTCTAAACTGGGTGGGTGGGGCCCTTTGGCAGGTGCTCTCAGGGATAAAAACAGAAGAACAGAGGGAGCCAGAAAATGACAGTAACCTGATCAACAGAATCATAGGATACAGTCACTGGAGGCGGAGTGTGGTGAAAACTGCCAAACTGGAATGCACAGCGTGGGAATAACTGGGCCAGTGCTGTCCTTTTCAGTCACACACCTTGGGTCAACATTCACTATGTTCCACAGTTAAGACATGGTGACCTGTTATTATGTCAAAGGTGACCATAATTATCCACAATCCTTCATCCTCTTCACCTGCAATCCAGTCTGGAGAGACATCAGTGAGCTCCTGCAGGACAGATGCAGATCCACACAACAGTGCTTTGTGTGTGCGTGTGTGTGTGTGTGTGTGTGTGTGACCTGGTTTACCTATCCTTATGGGGACACAATGTCCCCATAACGTGATAAATATCCGTTTTTTTCCCTTATGGGGACCGGTTTCCTAGTCCCCATAAGGGAAAACTCTATTTTATAAAAATCGGTGACTGTAATGAAAAAAATAAAAATGCAAAAACTCTAGTATTTTGCTTGGTTACTTATGGTTAAGGTTCGGGCTGGGTAGGGGTTAAGGTCGTCATGTTGGGATTAGAGTTTTCCCCGTAAATATGAATGGAGAGTCCCCACAATGATATAATTATAAACCTGTGTGTGCGTGTGTGTCTGTGTGTGTGTGTTCGTGCATGCGTGTGTGTGTTCCTCTGCTAGTGGTCTAAAAAAAAATACTGTTTATGAAAGCGATGGCCGCGTTCCAATCAGATATGACTGCTGAACTGGAGGCATGTGGATGGAGGGAGGGGAGGTGGGGAACTGGGCGGAGGTGGGTGGGGGGGCAGGATGTTCATCACAAAGAGAAACATGAAACCGTCACACTGGAGTGGATGGAGGTCCTTATAGGACGGCAGGCAAAATACCTTCTTTTGAAAACATTAATAATCAAAGGCATTAATGATATAAAATACCTTTTGAAATGTATATTTATATTTATACACATGCAGGCTCCTGACTCCTGAGTCCAGCTTAACGCTACAATCGTGCTCCAAATCGGACACAGGAAAGAAGTGTTTTTCCCCAGACTTTGTCATAACTGTCACTTGGAATTAGTTTCTCTGCCTTGAATTGTTTTCTTTTTTCTGTAAAGCTTGGCTGTGGCTCATGACCCTGGCGTGTCCCAAGCCGTATGAGATAAGGGGCTGACATTAAGTTTTGGATGTGGCCCCCTGGAGCCAGAGGACGCCTCTGCGCTGCGTCCGCTGCACTCTGCCATGTTGGCATCTTCTCTCTGCCCCCGGCACACCAGTCTCTCTGTGCCCAGCTGCTCATCCCTGCATCTGTTTGTTGCAGGCTCACATGGGTGAGGTTTCTCCTCAGCTGCCCCCTCCCCAAAAAAAAGCCCACATTTGTTCACTTTCCCCCTTGTGTGACTGGGTAACACAGAAAACCAGTAGTGCACAAGCTGAGGTATTCTGCAGTCGTGACTTTTTCCCTGAGCCCATCAGAATGAGGGAGGCTAGTTAACTTAACCAGGGGCATGATCAGTTTAGTCTGGGTGGCTCACAGGGTTTTCCTGGGGGGCCTTCAGTGCCCTCCATACTCTCATACTGCCACTGTCCCTGGTAACACTAACTCCACGCCTGACCTTCCAGTTTGGGCTTCTCTGCATGCTAATATTACTGTCACCCCCTGCCTCTTCCCCCCTACTCCCCCATTTTCTATTTCGCAAGTGTTTTAAAAGTTCCAGGGAGACGCTGGGCCAGCTTTTCTGCTCGGGCGATAGCTTTGAGCTTCGGAAGTCAGGAGCCATGTAATGTGCAAACTGGGCCATTTTCTGAGTGCAGCACTCGAGGCAGGAGCGTCTCATATGCGATTATTTTGATCATTACCAATTAATTTTATCATCATCGTTCACTATCAGAAAACTGGATTTCTTGCTCAACCAAATAGCTTATCCGATTTTAGGTAGTCTCTGCTAAATGAAAATGAACAAAGATAGTGTCACGGTTCGGCGTCCGGCGGCAAGCAGGGAAGCAGGAGCAAGCCAAGGTAGTGGGGAAAACGGGGTTTATTCCGGGGGAAGCAAGCAGACAGGGAACACCGGGCACGCACAGCAGTAACACTACAATGACAGATCTCGGGAAGACTGACTAGAACACGGACTAAATACACAAGGTAACGAGCAGGAAGCGGAAAACAGCAGGTAAACGGAAGGATTCCACACGGGGTTAACGAGGAGGCCTGGTCCACAGGAGGGCGATCGGGGCTGGGTGTGACAGGTAGAGTCTAAACGGGGGATACCTTACAAACCGGCAACCTTTCTGGCTAAGCAAGAAATCTAGTTTTGTGATTCAGGCCCCTGAAGTCACAACATACAAAGATTTTGTTGTTATTGTTGTTTTTTCCAGAAAAATATGCAGGGGAGAGGGCTGGGGCCAAGTTCAGCAGCCAAGCCCCCCACCAGGGGGCTTGTGATTGGCCTGCAGATGGCCTTGTGCCAGCAGCCTTCCTGTCACTGTACTTCACTTTGACGAAAGTATTTTGTAGCCTTGCTAACACTGCATGTAACTGGCCACACTGCATTTTTGGTAATTGCTCCTGTTTGTACAGCTTGCCTGTCCCACGAAAGCAATCCAGCGAGGGAAAAACACTGGTTTTGTGTGAGGTGTGTGTTTCTGTCCGTGTGTGTGTATGTGGTCAGTCCCGATGCAGAGAGCTGCTGTGCTAGTCTCAAGGTGTGTCACGTGTTGCCCTGCTGCTGTGTTTGTGTTGCATCTGGTTGGTCCTCATGTGCCATTTCAGTCTCTTTGCTCAAGCCCCCCTGACAGTGTGCAAACAAAGGTCTGGGTTCTGCGTCTGGTGTATAGTGTGTGTGGGATGTGTAGTGCCTGTAAGATTATGTTGATCATCCCTGCAGGTGTTCCTGCCACCCACGACTGCTACATTTTATCCATCCATCTTACAACCCCTTGTCCAATACAGAGTCTTGCTGAACTTGGAGTCTGTCCCAGGATGCACTGGGCAGGTGGAAGGGGACATCCCTGGATAGGATACCAGTCTGTAAAATTTCAGATGAACTACTTCAGCACACAGACAGATTTCTATAAATAAAAAAACACATCTCTGTTTCCAGATTTTAATCATTATAATCTTATATGCTTTTCATTCTAAGGGCCAGGTTTAATTAAATTCCTAAAACGTGTATCTATTGTGAAGATTAATGTTCTGAAAAATATATACAGAAATGTTATTAAACACCAAGTGATATAATTATCACATGTTTTCTTGGCAGATGATTGTGTTCAAAATAACTTGGCTTGTGTCTTATGTTAATCTCTAAATTACTTTAATGAGTCGCATTTTTTTCTCTTCTCCGGGCTGTTTATACAGCTGGAAAAGGCCAGTCTGCCTTTTTAAAAGCTGCTCTGCAAGGCATTCGACAGGTCATAGACGTGGGAGTCTAAGGTGAATAAATTAAACCAAAGCCTTGTG
Organism: Mormyrops attenuatus; assembly: GCA_026777985.1. Classification (NCBI taxonomy): domain Eukaryota; kingdom Metazoa; phylum Chordata; class Actinopteri; order Osteoglossiformes; family Mormyridae; genus Mormyrops; species Mormyrops attenuatus. The sequence goes on from JAODKC010000088.1 coordinate 203,072, forward strand.
TGTATAATTATTCAGGTACCAAGTTTGTCGATGTACATCATAAGGTTCAAATATGGTCTTTGTTATGGATGTCCATGACCCTCACAAACATACAATAACAATTCACAAGACGGTTAGATCCTGGAGGCTGTCCTTCAGAATCACACCCCTCCGGGGATCTGAATCATTACCCACATTACCTGAATCCTTCCAGTAACACCACAGAGGCCATAAAGGGAAAAGCAAATCGCCCACTTTCTCTGAGAATGGTGGTGTAATATTTGGGGAAAACACTGAATTACTGTTATTCACTATCAGGAATCTATGTGGCCACCTATGACAAGTATTATTTTGCCTGCTAGGGGTTCTGATTGGCAGAGGAATCGCCAGACAGTGTAGGGACACTCCAGTGCGTGTTATCCGCTGTTTGTAATAAATTTTGCAAACGCTATTCTTAGCAGTCCTGAATTTATTATTTTTACACAAGTGTGTAAAGAAGGTATACTCCAGACGGCAGTTCGATTTTGACAAACGACAGTCAGAGGTTTCTTCATTGCAACTCGCAGTCGGATGCAGGCAACCCTGTCATCCACCAGGAAAAAAAATCCAGATGCACAGTCCTCATCCTGGTTCCCTTTGCCGTTCAACACCCCCATTTTTGTGGGGGCCCCTTTGTCCAGTGAAATGTGACATGGCTTTGATACAGGCCATCATTAATGCTTCAGTTTAATTAAAAATGGCCATTCAAATGAAAATGAGAAGCTGACAGCGATTTTGTCCAGGCAGATTTACCACCCCAGTTACTTCTGACTGGAGGCTGCTTCAATGAGCTCTGACTCACTGGTGCTGGTACACAAACCCACGCGTGCTACACACATGCATCAGAGAATCCGCACAATGACACAAGCCCTCCCACCACCAAACAGCTCAACATGCACACATTAATCGTTTCACTGACTCCCATTAATGATTCCTCATCCAACCCTAACAGACAAATGATGGATGTAAACGAAGAGTAAGTGTGTTCCTTGGCAGTGTGTTTTGCTCGTTTTGCTGTGAATCTCTGGGTATTAAGGGAGTTCTGTACTCCAAGGTAAACGATTACTCTTCTGGTACTGACTATGTAGATGCGGCCAATAGTGAAATCCCTCGGTGTGTGTCTGGGTGTAGGTCTTGCTGTCTTTGCAGGACACTCAGCAATAAAAACAAATGCCCTTTTTTATAACTTCACCTGCTTAAAAAGTTAACTGTGCCAGAGCTCTGTTTTTAATTTGTATCTGCTTTTGATTTCTGTTGGAAAGGGGTTGGGAATCACAAATTGCATTAAAATGAGTCAGCATGAGTCAGTAAAAAAAAAAATGCTGTCTCCTTAGTTCTGGTGCCCAGGTCTTCCTGCTGTCTCCTTAGTTCTGGTGATCAGGTCTTCCTGCTGTCTCCTTAGTTCAGGTTCCCCGGTCTTCCTGCTGTCTCTTTAGTTCTAGTGCTCAGGTCTTCCTGTTGTCTCTTTAGTTCTGGTGCTCAGGTCTTCCTGCTGTCTCCTTAGTTCTGGTGCCCAGGTCTTCCTGCTGTCACCTTAGTTCTGGTGTCCAGGTCTTCCTGCTGTCTCCTTAGTTCTGGTGCCCAGGCTCCTTAGTTCTGGTGCCCTGGTCTTCCTGCTGTCTCCTTTGTCTCCTTAGTTCTGGTGCCCAGATCTTCCTGCTGTCTCCTTAGTTCTGGTGCCCAGGTCTTCCTGCTGTCTCCTTAGTTCAGGTGCCCAGGTCTTCCTGCTGTCTCCTTAGTTCTGGTGCCCAGGTCTTCCTGCTGTCTCCTTAGTTCTGGTGCCCAGGTCTTCCTGCTGTCTCCTTAGTTCTGGTGCCCAG
>JAODKC010000088.1:221046-231375 GCA_026777985.1 Mormyrops attenuatus
CCCCCCCCCCCCCCCCCCCCCCCCCCCCCCCCCCAACAAAGGTTAAGATAACAGGTTGAGCTTCACACAGCTGAGCAAACAGATGATCAGCTGTACAGATACCCAGCATGGCAGAAGGATTCATGTGGATGAATCATTTTCAGTTTCTGCTGTTTTCCGTTTCCCTCTGGAAACTTTACTGCAAATTACTGTTAAGTGTTTTGCCACAACTTGCTTGTAAAAATGTCCTGTAAATGAAATTTGATTTATTGACAGGACTTTCCATCCAGAGCGGCGAGGCTGCTGGCCAGGGGAGGCTGCTCCCCACCCCTAGTACTGGGGAGGGTGAAATTAATCCTGAACAAAACATCAGAAAAGCCCCTCAATGGATGAACTGGTTGGGTTGGGAGGTAAATATTGGGGCCGTTTTTTTGGTAGGTGTTACACGTGTCCATTGTCTGCAGTGAAACATACTTCTACATGTATTGGGTAAATCAACAGGTGTTTTCAACATGCTGTCCTAGTGATCCTTGGCTTGATTGCCTCTCCTCTAAGGTAGCACCTCTCCTGGGCATTGAACCAGTAACCTTTGAACTAGTTTTTGTATTTCACATACCTGCTGTTCTAAGTGACACGTACGTGAAACACACAGTATGGTATAAAGTGATACAAGTAACAGACCAAAGAAGTAGAAAGGGGAAATGTCATATACATGTAGTGTGACAACGTATGAAGTACAAAAAAACCCTTGGATGCTGGTGTCTCCTGGCGGGAGTTTGAGTATTGAAAGACAATAGGCCTTAAGGTAATCCTTTCTGATGCCTGATCTAAGTAGAGACTTTTGTTAAACTGGAATTAAAACCCACATACTATTCACCACAATCAATTTATCCTGTGAATTTGCCTTGTCAGCCACGGTCCCCAATACATTTTACGCACCGTCACACTGTCACATGCTATCGCGCATCCTGACACACCCTCACATGCGGACACACCTTGACGCACCCTCACACACCATCACATGCTGTCGCGCATCCTGACACACCCTCACACAAGGACACACCTTGACGCACCCTCACACACCGTCACATGCTGTCGCGCATCCAGAGACACCCTCACACACGGACACACCTTGACACATCCTCACACACCATCACATGCTGTCGCGCATCCTGAGACACCCTCACACACGGACACACCTTGACGCACCCTCACACACCGTCACATGCTGTCGCGCATCCTGAGACACCCTCACACACGGACACACCTTGACGCTCCCTCACACACTGTCACATGCTGTCGCGTATCCAGAGACACCCTCACACACAAACACACTTTGACGCACCCTCACACATCTTCCTCTGACTCTGTCCTGTCTCTGCTTTTATCATCTTTATATTTCGGTCATTAGTCTCTTTGTTCAAAATTTGGTCCTCTTAATATTGCTGCGGCATCCTCTTCCAGAACAAACTTCCCTGACATGTTTGGGGGAGGGCAGATCTCTAGATCAACACCAACTGAATAGGTTTCCAAGATCCAGACAGGAGATTAAGTAATTTACAGAAAATAAACAACATAAAAGGTTTACAGGAAAATCATTCTAGCAGAGCCAGAGTAAACAAACAAGACACATACCCTGTGTATTTTTGGATCAGTATCCCAGTGAAAATGAAACGTTTTGGAATTAATTGAATTTCCAAATCTGGCAGCTAGACAGAGTTTTTACAAGTGCAATCAAAGGGGATTTTTAAGCCACATTTTACAAAATGTATAATCACAAAACCCTCATTGTACTTTAACTCCACGCATGTGAACTGAGCCAACTGCAAACCCACCCCCTCTCATCATGGTGTCACATGGGGCTGAAAAGAGTCGGCATCCCTCATCTCCATGTGCACACAGAGACACCCAAGTCCCGCGAAAGGGCGCATGCAAATCACCCCAAATTTAAACACCCCGCAGAAGACGAAGAAGAACAGTAGCAGGCTTCCTTCATTTGTTTAATTCCATTAATGTATAGAAACAGCACATAAAGCCAATGCGGGCACCTGCCGGTGTGGCTGCCATTGGTCCGCCCTCGCCGGGGGACGGCTTTGTGTGCCAGCCTTTTCTTCTAGAGTGGCCTAACTCAGGGGCCCTCACGCACCCCCCCACCCACCCCCTCCCACCTCCCCATCAGGGGGCAAACACAGCTGACACAGCCCACTCGCATGCCTTCCACTAAAGCCCCGCAGAGCTATCCACCAGCACCCCTGTGGCCATTGTGTGTGCATAAGAAGCGTCCCAACATGGCCACATGAAGCCTGTGATCTTCTTTTTCTGAGCAGTGTGTTACAGCGGGGACGTATTGGCGGGACATGTTGTTCGTGCAGAACAGTGACCGTCATCCGCACATCTACACACACAGAAAAGTGAGGAAGTCCCTGCAAAACAAACACTTTTTTGCAGCTCTGTATTTAAAAAAATGGCGGTGGAAATCGCATGCAGAAAAGGTGTCGATGTTGTCAGATGTTTTGGGGCTTCTGAAAAGGGACTTCCTGTGACATCAGATCACGCTCTGCACCAGAGACACTGTGTGACTTGGCCAGGGGTCTCCTGCTGTTAGCATGTAGCAGTGCACCTGTAGCTGTCAGTTGACAGCTGTTATCGGGAGCCTAAGCCGTCAGCACAGATAAGTTGGAAAGAGCAGTACTGACACTGGAGGTGAGTCTTCCAAACCCACCAAATTTATGCAATCTGTGCCCAATTTGTGTGTGTGTGGAGGGACAGTATTTATATGGTTTTTCTCTTCTTGTCGTGATTTCTTTATTTTGGGTGAATGGGATTTCCCAGTGATTTTCCAAAGTAAAGAACAACTTCTCCCCATTTTTCTTTGCCTCAAAGTTACTTACTGGTTGAGCAGAACTGGGACGTTTGGAAACGTTTCACAGGCTGTGGGAACAGCTGTCCTTTGGCTTTCAAAATTCTTGTTCACTGAGAACTACCCCATTTATTAACAAAAGGGGGAGAGAAATGATAATAATCCACAATAGATAGTTATACCTCAAAGACCAAAATATTATGTTATTCTTACACTGTAACCTCTTTATCCAATAAAAACACTGAAGGTTATTTCATGCTGATGTGTATGTATGGTTGAGTGTGTATGTTACAATTTGAATGTATGTTTACAATATGTATCCAACAAGTATGTATTTTTCTGTACTTGTTATTAACTGTGTGTTAAAAATGTTATGCTTTAATGCATATGTGTTTGGCATGTATACATGTATTGTACTGTGTCTCAGCATTAATGCGTGTGTTTAACGTGCTCGAGCACGCCCCCTGGTGCCTGTCTTTGCCCTTAGCAGCTATGCTTCATACCGAGGCTCCTCCTTGATAGATGGACACTCAGTTGTTCTTTGCTGGTATTCTAACCCTGCTAGCAGTGTTGGGCATTTCAGGTCCAGAAGCTACAAATCCAGACCACGATTTCGTTTCTACCAAGCAGCTGAGTACTCTATGACTGTGACTCTCTATGCTCAGGTGGTTGGTAGAGTTTTACGGCCCGATGTAGTTTAACAAAGGGCCGTGCGGCTGCCGCCCGGGCCTTGCACCAAAGGTCAAAACAAACACCAGCTTCCCCTTTGCTCCTTCACTGACTCCTGAAGCCTGTCTAGGGGGCGATAAACTCATTATCTGCCTCTTTCAGATCCTAATCTGACTCTGCTGGTGAGCTTTGCCAGGGGACCTGAAGAACTCATTCTCTATTCAAATCTTCCGCCCTGGCAGCAGCACCTCGCCCCGTCTACCCCAATTTGATCCCCTCCAGCTTACCCCTCCCAGGCCCTAGGGGAAGAACAAGCACCCTTTTATCCACGGGTGGGGCTTGACAAGGCTCGCCCAAGCTGACAGGCCCCGGGCCCCAGACTGCCATGTTTACCGCTGTGTCCCGTTAGATCCAGCAGACGCCCAGTCCAATTCCTACTGTTACTGGTAAATATGTGGCCGACTATGCACCAGCAGGACAGATGTGTGTCCCACATCAGTCTGAAATGCTGGCAAGCCACTGTCTTACTGAACAGTATCCATAAACACGGAGTGTGGAGGGAAAGGCCAGGAGATCTGCCTGCTAACTGCGGCGCGCTGCTAATGATGGGCTCGTCTCCAGAGCCGTGGGTGGGGACCAGCGTATGAGTTCAAAGAGGGTTGACTTGATTACAGGAGAACCCACTGAGGTTATGGGCTATTTTGAATTTGGGGAAAACCATTGTTATCTGATTCAACGTTCTCAGCTCCTTCACTAAGCATGAAAGGGCCACTCCAGACCTTATTACGATGTAACTGACATTCTTGTGAAAGATTATTTCTATAAGTACCTTTTATATTATCATTCTTAAATATGCCATATTACCCCTTTTCATGTACTGAAATCAGCTGAAATCCATTATAAATGGTAGTTAAATGGTTTGTTCTCCTCAGCAATAACATCATCTAGTCCCAGGGCTTTCACATTCAACATCCAATGACAGAAATTTGTCCAGCAAAAACCTTATTATAATCCATGAATGAAAGCAATTTTATTCTCAGATGAATAGTTTATCTGACCAGAAAATAAATTTAAAATAATAGTAATAGTCCAGTTTGAGGGCTCTGAAGAGAGCAGCATAGCTGTGCTGGACCTCAGGGCTTCGGTAAAGACTCCTAGCTGAAACACTAATGTTATAACCTGATTTACTGGTTCATCCTTAGAAGAATGACTATTTTTAATTTGTTTTGCATTATGCCCACAAGAAAAAGCCTGGTCAAAGCCAACAAAATAGAGTTACGACATAAAAATAAATAAAATGTGAATAAATTGACAGGCACTACACAGTCAATCCTGTAAATCCGGGGTGGCCAATCTTATCCGCAAAGGGCCAGTGTATATGCAGGTTTTTGCTGCAACTCCCTAGTTAGGTCACTAATTAGAGGACTGATTGGCTGAAAAGTCCTCACACCTGGGTTTGAACAGCCGACCTAAAGGTTATCCCAAAAACCTGCATACACACCGGCCCTTTGCGGATAAGATTGATCACCCCTGGTGTAAATAGACGTGCTTACACTATTTGGTCTTCAAAAACTCATGCTGCATTTTGATATAACAGCCAAGTTTCCAGTTTAAAGTCTTATTGTCACATGTTCAGAGGAACACTGAAATTCTTATGTCACTATTGCAGGGTAGGGGACCCCTGCACAGGGGCACAATAGAACCAACAGCTCGCAGCCTTGTATCCAACTTACATATCTTGTTTCCTTTACTATTTGCTATTTATTACTTATTTATTACACTGTTGCTTTTTATCTTGTTGCTTTCCGATAATTCTTACTATAGTGGAGTTAACCTCCTTGCATTTCACTGCAGGTTATACAGTAGTTGGACTGCATACCTTGCATGTGGCAAATATAACCTTTGAATTCTTGAATCCAGATAAACTCTCATTGTCGTACACCTATCTTATACCTCAAATAACAACCCTTTAATAAAAATCAGTTATTGCTTGTAATTTTATGAATCCAAAACAGAGTCAACATTTTTCTTGCTGATTCTGATTGATGACACTGGTCTTCAGTAAACTAATGTTCTTTACCTTAGCAAGGAAAAAATGCACATCACGTTTTGTTATGATCATCCAATTTTGAAGTAATTATTTAGTTTGCAACCATATTGAAAGTCTCTGACACCTTCCAAATGTACAAAATTTCATAGCTGCACAGTTTGTTGTAGGGTAATGTCAGTCATCACAGATCATTGCCCAGTATGGTCAGTTGTAATAGGCCGGTGTCCACTGTAGTAAGTTGTCACCAAGCACTGCATGCTGTGGTTAATTGTTATATGCCACTACCAGCTGTTGTTAGTTGTCGCAGGACACTGCACATCTGCGGTCAGTTATCACTGGCCATTGCCCACTGGGGTCAGTTATCACTGGCCATTGCCCACTGGGGTCAGTTATCACTGGCCATTGGCCACTGGGGTCAGTTTTTACAGAGACATGCAGCCGACTATGCACCAGCAGGACAAGAAATTGTTTGTAATTGTTTTGAAATTGAAATTGTACTCACAATTACAAAAGAGCTATGCAGAATGGAAGAATGTCGCCTCTGTTAAAGTGAACACGTGCCTGATGAGGTACTAGATAAAGGGCGACATTGTCACCTTTGAACTTGGATGTGATCTTCATCAGCCCATTGAGCATGAAGACAGACTGGAAACACTGAGATGCTCAGATAGTCCATTCCTGTTTGTCCCCTTTTCACCCTGCTAAATTAGATCTATTAGTGAATAGTGGTAAGAGATCATCTGGGCATGGACTCCTGGACCAGAGGTCAAATGGAACAGTGGGTACATAAAGCAGGGAGACACCGTGGACAAGATACTGGTCCATTGCACACTATGATCAATTTAGAGTCCCGAATTATTAGTATTGGGCCTATTATTATTTTATAGCAATGACAGTCTATCACATGAAACAGTGAGATCTGATTTGGGGAGAGCTTCTGCCATTCTCATGAGGATTGGCTGAAGAAACTGGCTGCCTAATTTCCCACAACCCCATCACAGAAATAAAGTGCTTTGATAAAAGGGTGTTTCATTATTTGTGCTAATTCAACATCCATACCCATCCAGGAAACCTGACATTCTCGGTAGTGGAGATTAGTGTTCCGCCTGGAAGTTGTTAAGCTCCATCAACGGCCCCAACAAAACAAGCAGTAGAGAAACAGCATCTACACAAAACATCCACAGGCATCATTTTCTATAAGAACATATTTCCAGGCCTAAAAGAAAAAAGCTGGGCTCTTAAGTTAAAAGGTATCACATGGTGGCCATGTACCATGTTTACCTCCCACACTTGTATCCAACTTACAGCTATAAAGAATTTTGCAGCTGCACCCCAGATTTTGCACATCCATTAAGTTTGTCTAATTCCAAGTGTCATCAATTATTCTAATAGTAAGAGGGAAACACAGGCAACATTGTGACCTTTTTTCAGTGACAAATGGAGCAGCGATACTTTAATGATGTTTCACTGCTCTGTGCGTCTCAGTGATGTCTCTCTCCCTAGTGTTAATTTGCTTACCAGATGTCCATTTAGAAGAGCTTCAGGGGATTCTCTGGGAATACAGTTAATTTGTCTTTGTTTTTGTAGTTGATCTACTGATGTCGTTGTTACAATACCTTTTTTTAACCGTTTAAATACGCCTGGCTATTCAGCTGCCCCTGAATACCATCTGAAAGAGTCCAGTCTTCCCCTCTCTGCATTGTTTGACCTGTATATGGTATCAATATCTTAGTATTTTGAGAGACATTGATTTTTTCTGGGCTTTAAGGGCTGTTTTTTTCCTCACTTGCCTGTTCAGATGCCTATGTTCTTGAGTAGGAGAAGCCATTCTGATTCTGAGCACTGAGGTAAGATATAAGACCCACCAAACACCGGGGATGCTTACAATGAGACAGGTTGACTTAGGATGGACCAGGTTCCCCCTATTTGTGATGGATGCGAACAAACTAGGCTGAAGAAATAGTTTGCCTGACCCCCCACGATGGAGTTTCCGTGTGTGGGGGGCTCAGGTTCACAGGCTAGCTTTTTAATGGAATGTTTATAGATCCCATTCCTCAGTCATCTTAAGTGATTCTGCTCTTGTCATCGTGGGTGGCTTTGGGCTGTATACAGAGGTAGTAATCACTGTAGGCATCGCCCACCAGCATCCCCCTCTGAAAATCACTTTAAGATGTCACTTTTGCGTCAAGAAAGAGCAAGGTGTATGCATTATTCTAAAATTATTTAAAAATCATAATGGAATTCAAATTCATTGACCATCAATGAAGTTTCAAAAACTGCTTGTCTAATTAGGTTTACAGTGATCTGGACTTTATTAGGAAGCACAAGCTGAGAAGTACAGTAAAGCTTAGACTGGTCATCACAAGGTCCCAAGGTCAGAATCAGGTTTACTGGCCAAGTTTGTTTACACAGGGAATTTGTCTGCAGTTGTTAGTGGCTGTCATACATACAGTAGATATACATTTAAGATAAGACAAGTCAATGGTCACACACACACATATATATATATATAGCAAATAAAAATCAATCATTTATTCATCACAACACTTAACTGGCAATGGTGGTATTTCAACTTCTATATAGAAGAATGCTAAGAATTCAAGTTAAACAGGCCTTCACTACTAGGCTATTAATTCTACCACACAGTCCGTCAAAAAACCCCTTTAAAACTTCAGAAACATCGTCAACTATGCCATGATTACACCCATGTTTACCATATTATTCTAGTGGAGCAACTGACAGTGACAAAGATGGCGCACAAACCAGCTGTGAGGGTGAACTTACTTTAAGTCCAAGGACTCATAAACAGATATTTACTGCTCAGCAACATTCATAGCCAGGCCCTTCCCAAGCTGGCTCTCAATTAAAGGAAATTCATATACTAAACAATACAACTGGAGCGTCATCAATCTGCTTTATTAAGACCAGCGATTTATGAGTGTGGCTGCTTTTAAGTCTCCTATCAAAACCATTAAATGGGATTTGTGTGAAGTACAGTGCACCTTTCAAAAAATGTACCGAAACAGGACAAGCAGACTTGTGAAAGTCTAACAGCACGGAGGTTTACATGAGCCAACACCCCACAGCTGCGTCCCAGAGGAGAGTTCTCCTTCACCTCCTCCGTCCACTCTGGACATGCTTTATGATGGGCTGTCCTCCCTATGGAGTGGGAATATCTTCAGGATACTCCTGCTTGGGACACACTGGCTAATTTACAGCCTGTGGAGGTTAGAGGTAACAGAAACGATTGTCGTTCAGATTACCAAAATGAAAAACAAACACACACAAAGCCTCACACAGCTTAGGTTAGGGATTCTAACAGCCCTTTAGTCAACCTCACCAAGTGGTGAGACCCTGAATAACTTGTGTATGACCACAGTGTATAGTGTTGGATTTTGTGAGTGCGCCCCCGTCACCTGATTAGGAGACGCTTCCTTTTTCAGTTTTATGCTCCATGCCAAACTGTGTCTATTATCTGTATTTGACAATTGCTTGATTCTCTTGGCCCCAGTGAAGGGAGGCATCAGTTTGAGTCTGCTTTAAGAAATTTCCCATGTCATGTAATTCTTCCCTTTGAGCAGATCTGGCTTTCCTACACCAAAGAAAGATGAAAAAGAACAGGTTGCTGAAACATAGTGTTAGTGCCTTTACTCCCTATTGTATATAAATCATTTTCCCATAGACCTGAGGGTCCCATGTCCTAATTCTCTCTGACTGCACCTTGGCCACCAAGACCAAACCATAGCATTTAGTCATCAGAGAAGTCAATGGATTCACATGCCTCTATGAGTCCATTCCTTCTGCCTTCACAAAGTGCTCCAGCACAGTAACTCTGCCCATTCTAAAGTCTTGTCAGATAGACAAGGGAAATAAGCACAGTATGGACACCTCAAGGCCAACAGGTTTTTAAAATCCGGAGAGGGACAGGATCCCATTCATCAACATTCACCTGACGCACTGAAAAACCACATTGTCTCCACAGCATAAGGAGCAGAGCTGCTATCAGGTTTGTTAGACCGACAGGTCATATAAGATGTTGAGCTTAGAGGTAGATAGAAAATTTTCTGAAAAAATTGTGAACGATGCTGTGTTTTGGGGCTTGAGGCACACTCAGACAAAGACATACACGTGCAATCACACACACACATCTCTTCTCTCTGCACAAAAGGAAGTTAGACACTTATTAATAATGAGATAAATATGTATAAAATACAGAAGAACACCTCACCCAGATTCTGAGGTTATTTAGAGTCAGGGAATACTGAAGTCCAGCGGTGCAGTAAGACATTTAATGATGAAGACAGAGAAAGATGGTGACAAGGGGGTGGCTATAGGGCAGTGGTCTCCAACATTTTTTACAGTGAGAGCTACTTTTACAAAGAAAATGTCTTAATGATTGACTTCCTGCTTTACCTGTCAAACATTCAAGGAGTTTAATCCGTTTCACAAAGACTGGCGAGAGCAGCAGGAATTGGGTCTGAGTACATGAGGCCACCCTGTCAGCGGCTGAAGCTAATTACAGCTAGCAGGGGGGGGTTACTTACCATATACATACACATGGTAACACCCAAAACACATGCACAAGGGAGCTGTGACCAGGGGTGTAGGAGCCCGGGGGGGCCTGTATCCCCCAATATATAATTTGGCTTTATTCATCCCCTTCAATAAACAGACTTTTGTATATAAATTAAATTATTGTTGGGGGGGGGGGGGGGGGGGGGGGGGGGGGGGGGGGGGGGGGGGGGGGGGGGGGGGGGGGGGGGGGGGGGGG
>JAODKC010000088.1:231475-262337 GCA_026777985.1 Mormyrops attenuatus
GTCCGGGGGTTTTTGGTCCGGGGGGGGCCTGTTACCCCCAATATATATTTTGGGTTTTTTAATCCCCTTAAATAAAACCCATTTTTTTTTTAAATTAAATTTTTGTTGCCCCCCCCCCCCCCCCACATCAAACTGTTTCCTATGCTGTTTATTGTGACTCTGTGACTTGTGCAATGGGAAACCCAAAACAGTCACAAAAAGTTTACATTAGAGTTATACAGGGGAAATGGTCTTAATGATAACCACGCCTACTAATATACAATCAAAATAGAGTACTTTAAATGAAGTATGTGGGTGTTTACTGTTTCACGTTGAAATAGTGCCCATACTTTCTCTTTATCCCGTTTGCAGGTCCCAGGTGCTACTTCGCACTTTTCATAGTCAAAGGACTGATGAACCACAGTACTGGGGTGGAGGGGGTTAACTTTTGGAGCATCAATAAGAATGCAGTGATGAGTAATAGGGTAATTGAATAATAGGGTGAATTTTGCTAACCGGGGGACCCCCTCTGTAAATTTTGGGTTATTGAAAAGGGGGCACTTTCGGTTGTTCTGGCTTCTGGCAAAAGGGGCAGGTGCTCAGGAAACCACAGCCCCCAGCGCACATGCCTGTGTGAAAGACATTTTTTCTAATAATCATAAATTGTGACCAGCTGTATTTTTTAATAATCCTGAAATGTGGGCCATACAGTCGGCACACTGTCAGCGCTTTTAGTATGTGAATTGACCCGGCAATCTTTGAGGTCATTTGCTAGTTCCGTGACGATGATTGTAGTTACATTTTCTGCGCGGAAGGAAGCTTCTGGAGCGTGCAAAGTATTTGTATTACCTTGTTCGATCTATCCATACGTGACTGTAAAAAGCAAAATGACGCCCTGAAGATGATTCTGCTCCCATATGATAGATGGATAGATAGATAGCCCGTTTAGGAACGAGATTCGAGAAAGGGACTGTTCTAGAAGGAAAGAAAAAGATAAGTGAGTGAGCGGTATATTAATATCACAAAATTGCATGGTGCATTCATTTGGCTATAGGCTTCATCACGTTAATTTTGTTATCCAGACTAAATAGCTAAGCAGCTGTTCAGTTTACCACAAGTGAAAATAATAATTTGCTGGGGATAGTGGGGCAGCTCTGCGGGTTGGGATTGCTGGTTCAAATCCCATAGCAGAATGATCCCACCACTGGGCCCTTGAGCAAGGCTGTTAACCCCAATTTCTCCAGGGAGGGTGCACCCAACTTTCTCCCCTACAGCAGTTTCATGAGGTGACCTCCTGGGATGCTTTTCCAGCTGTCCTGAAGGAGGTCCCACATATGTCCCACACTCATTGGCCACTTTTCCTTCACTCTCTGTCAAACTCCTTCAAAACCATTACTTCAGTCATCTTTTATTTCAATTTATTGTAACACTTTATTTGTCTTTTATGGCTTTTATTAACTAATCAGAAAAAAAATGATTTTATATAAAGTTGCTTAAGTTTGCCATGGTGGTTAGCGTAAACTAGGGCCACTCAAATGTATGCAGAAATTTAGGATTATGACAGCCAGGATGTGACAAAAAATCAGCAGGAGTTTCCTCTAGTCATTACAGTAGTAATAATGATTATATTTTTCCTAAACATGACATTCTCAGTTGAATTTGCAGGGCAAGAGATGAAAAAAGGCTAATAACAATATAATGATTAGGAATTATTTGTTTAAGACAGGAATAGCAGAGAACAGGAGAGGTTCACTTTGTAGGAAGGTTTCAATCCTCAGTTTTTTGATACAAATAAAGATTCATCCTCTGATTTACAGAGGCAGATGAAAACCAGGCGTGCGCCTAGCAGAGACACTGGAATTGTCGGTGTGGGGGGGCTATCACGATGCTGGCTGAACATCATGATGTCTGTCAGCCATAGATGATGGATGATGGCACCATCCATTGGCTCAACCCTAGTCTATATAAACATAGTGCATCTCTTTTCATTTTGCCACAGCCCTTGCTGTCCTAAGGGCTTCCTTGTCTCCTGATCCAAAGGCTGCATTGCACACTTACTGCACGTGTTTCCTGTTTCTGCTTGTTATGTGTGGTGATGGTCTTGGAGACAGTAACATCACCTATTCACTTGTTGATGTAACCAGTGACAGATGTACGATCCTTCAGTTTGGTTTGGTGAATGCTGATTGTAGCCTACAGAACATTGCTCCTTATTTTGAGGGGAAGACAGTATTTGCACATACATTGTTTGGCAGATGCAAGTCAGTGTTAAGGGTTGTGCAGTCAGCTGCTTCAGGGAACCATCGGTAGATGAACCTGATTCTGTCCATGACCGTGGCCTTAGCGTTTACACAGGCTGAACAATAACAAATTGCTCTGTTGTCCGGCCCAGCCCATTACAAAAACATATTTGTGCTGTGCACTAGAGTGAGCCGCATTTTTGTGATTGGCATTGTGGAATTGTGAAACTGAGGCACTGAGAATCTCATGTACACCATTACCCCCCAGCAGTCATGCTGTTTCATTTTCCTTCTGTTTTCCTTAGATAGATATCTGTCATCATGGTGAACATAGAGTATGTTGCATGGGCTAGATTATTGCTTCCTGTTCAGTGCTGGGCACCATGCAACAATGCGTTTTTGCTTTTTTATACAGGCTGTGTTAAGACCACCATAAGTTCTACATATTTAACAAAGTTCAGATCAGTACATTTCTGTATTTGTTTAAAAAAGGCTATTTGGAATGGTTCTTGCACCTGCCTATTTCCTGCTAACTTCATTCATGGGAAACTTGTGCAATCGAGGGCAACCGTTCAGAAGAAGGCAGATGAATCATACAGATAAGCGGATAAGAATTTTGCGTCTGAGTCATGTGCATCTGATATGAAGAGGGAAACATGCAGAAATACAAGTTAAAAGTAGATGTTTTTGATGATTTTCTAATCTCTGAATTTTTCAGGTAATTTCCTGCTCAGTTTTCCATGCTGAGAATCAGGTGCTTATCTTTACAGTTTCAGAGTGCATTGTGAAAACGTTCCTTTGGGGTCAGTTTTCAAGGGACACATCTAAATCTCTCTTAAAGAGTGTTGAAGCAATCATGAAGACATGATTATTTTAGGTGTGGCACAGTGGTTAGCAGTGTTGCCTCCTATTTCAAGGTTTTTTTGGGTTTGAATTCCAATTCCACTCGGGCCGTTTGCAGATTCACTCTGTCTCATGCGCTCAGGCTAACTGGTATATGCAAATTGTTTGAAGTGTGTGATTTTATGTGAATGTTCCTTGTGTTGGCCTTCTCTCCAGGGTGTAGGCCAGTCTTGTGCCCTATGTTGCATGTGGTAGGCTCTGGGTAACTCTGACCAGGATAAGCAGGGTGATTGACATGTAGGTACACCTTTCTTGGCTTCTTTGTGCTTGAGTGGATACCTGCATGTCTCCTTGTGAATGTGTGTTTTCCCCAACTTTGACGCAAGTGTTTTCTTGTACCTACTGTCTAAAATGGGGATATTCATCTTCATCACTGAGGTGATGCAGCACACATCTTGATGCATTGCCAATGATCCGATACATCAAAGATACACGTGAAGTAACAGCGATTGCGGTACGATACAATACAGTTCACCCCTATCACGATGCAGTGCGGTTCAACATGATACGATCGCCGGACATGCCTCCAACTCCAGACTTGGCTAAGAGACCTGCAGAGAAATGGCCACTGAGAGCAGTGGAGATGAGAGAGTGCACTTGAGAAACAGTTTAGAGAGGGGGAGTCAATCTAAATATTAAATTATTGGGGAAAAAGTATTAGTTACATTTCTAATTAATAAAGGCATAGGGCCTCTGCTAAAAATTATATATGCGACCCTGGCCATGCGCTATTTCCTTCTTGATAACTCCAGTGGGCTGGGCAGGGCTGGCCTAGAACCCTCCCGACGTGACACTCTGTGTTGTGTTTTAGTTTGTTGATGATGTGATGTGCCGTGGTGAGGGAGATCTGTTTTGCTGGGTTGGAGTATAGTTATGTGTGTGAATCACATAAGAGCATACTTATGTATAGACTTATGTGGGTTTTTTTGTGGTAAGCATGGGGCTTTTGTGTGATATTTTGATAGCACTGTTCTGAAGTCAGATCCGTAAAGTCAATAAAGTTTTAATGCATTTCTTTCTTGCCATCACGCATCATCAGTAGCTCTCTTTGGCCATTCTGACACTCTTGAAAGGCTTCTTTCCTAAGCTTGATCGGTACAAAACAAATCTCTGATCTTATGGATAACATCCAGAAGTAATATAACTAAATGAAATGTGTATGAAGAAGAGAGATTTGGCGTCTTAATGGTCATGTAAAATATAAGATATGAATATTGGTTGAAGTTTCCGGATTGAACCTAATACAAAATAGTCCATTACCTATTCAGAACATTGTAAAAGGATTACAAGTGGATACATATTGCCCAGTAATGCTCTCACTTTAGTTATGGAGAGTATAAAGCCATGAGGAAGGAGATATGTGGTCCTATAGGCTAGCCCTGTAGGCTAATAATCTGTCATCTTCTCATTTCCATGGAAACACAAGGATCAGAGCATTTATCCGAGATACTACAGCTACTCATTTAAACTGCTCCATCCTGCTGCAGACTGAGTCTGTCCCCTTACTTTAAATGGATTTACTTTTCCAGGTCTACCTTCTTCTCTGGTCCCTCATCTGCAGTGTGGTACTGATCTTTTAGGAAACGCTTCTTCATTAACCATTGCTGTAGCTTAGTGTGAGGGTCCTCCTGAAGTTCACACCTCGAGTGTTGCTAGGTCTCTGGTATACTGGGCAATATTTCTTCATATGTATGTCTGTGCTGCACACGCATCCTTTTCCTGTTGCAAGGTCTCCTTTTTTTGGCACCCATTAGCTCATCCCCTGTATGTTCACCATCTCAGCTAGCATCTACATGAAAGACACACCTACTGAAAGCACACTGTGTTGTTGACGGTGTGACCTTTGCTCTCTACACAAGCTGCTAATATGCACAAATTACAGCCGACAACTTGGAAACGTCAAATGCCTGGCTGCTCAATGGTAATGACATCTGCTGCTGGCCAATCCAATTAGCGGCCCAAAAACACTGGTGAGTGTCCCTGCTGGGCGGGAATCAGTGCTCCTAGGGGGGCTGTGAGACTGGGAGGGAAGGGGTATAGTTACCTGCCACTTTAACAGTCAAGTGCCACTGACTCAGGCTAATTGAATTGGAAGCACGCAGGCATCTAATGCAGCTTGTGGTCATCGGGCTGCCAATTTAAACTGGAAATGATGTGATTGCTAGAGTCTTGCAAAATGGATGGGACCCTTTTTTCTTGCTTGTCTTCATTGAATGGAAATGGTTCATTCCTTACTTAGTTAGCTGTTATCAGTTTAGGTGAATTTAAATGTGCTGGATTGTTTTTGGTAAGGTGGAAGGCCTGATTTGTTTTGCATAGGTGTGTGGCTAACTTTTTAATTGGACTTGTTCACAAGACATTTAATTTTTAGGGATAATTGCAATCATTTAACATGCAAAATAACATTCTAACATTCTGCAATTTAGGGCATGTTCACACTTGGCTCGATTCAGCCAACTTAAGAGGATTAATGCGTTTCCCACGCAAAACGAGTCATTTGCGAATGCTCCGAAAGAACTCAGAACCCCCAAAAGCAAATTGAACTGGGTTGGTTCCCAGTCCACTTAGCAGGTTTGTTTGCTGACAGTATGTAAGTATGACAGTATGCACCCAGCTCACTTTTCTTTTCTTTGTGCTTTTTGGGCACTATGGGACACAGTGCAGCACGATGTCACAACTGTCAAAACATTATTATGAATTCTTCAGAAAGATCACATTAATTTATAACAATATTTAACAGTTACAGGAAATAAAAATGTCATAAAATCTGATGGAAATCCTCTTCTCCAGCGATGCCGACATTTCAGGTGAGAATGACGAGGATTGTCAGTAACATCAATAGTTAGCCAGATGTTGTTTGGTATAGCTGTTTTCTCCTTAGATGTGTTTTGTGTTGCATAATAATGTCTGATTTTTTGTGGTCTTTGTCTTTG
The DNA here is from genome assembly GCA_026777985.1 of Mormyrops attenuatus. Lineage (NCBI taxonomy): Eukaryota > Metazoa > Chordata > Actinopteri > Osteoglossiformes > Mormyridae > Mormyrops > Mormyrops attenuatus. The sequence goes on from JAODKC010000088.1 coordinate 237,531, forward strand.
TTAAATATTTCAAAAACAAGAAAGCACATGTTGCCAGTATAAGTGCAGCATTTTGAGAATGAAATGACTCATGATCATAATACCAAAAATAATGGAATGCTTGCCGGCCAAAAATAAAATTGTTTTGACATTTGTTACACTATTACACCCTATGCCCAGTGACTCATGGGGGAGGTGGGGGGACACCAGCAAGTGAGTGAATGAACTCAAGCATTCTGTACGGCTTCCTGTTCTGAGGTTTGCTTGTATTTCCTAAGTACCTCTATCATGCTGGTTTTCTTTCTTGCCCGTCCTTGATCTGGTCATGTCGCTGTTTTCATTATGACTAGCCAATCCAAAGCCAGTCTCATTCTTTTTATGGTTTTTCCAATTTAAGATCATTTTTTGTCTAAAACAGTATACAAAAACAGTTTAGCTGAACATAATCTTCCATCTTAAAGATGGGCGTATGATCAAAGTATCCTTTGTGGGGGTAAGGTAAAATCAGTTCCAAGGAATACTTTGTTGGTATACATTTAGGAATTTATGAAACCAAAAGTGGAAACTATTTCAGGACAGTTATACAACCAAACCAAAGGGCTATGACTTGCAGGATGGCCTCCTGTCATTTATGAAGCTTATTATAACCCAATGTTTTTACAAAAAAATAATACATTCATATTTCATATTGTAGCATTTCCGTTTTATCTCTACGGTTTGATGATTGTCTGCTTGTCCTTCAGAGAACCTGTCTTGCCTTTGTGCTCTAATTCCAGCCTTCTGGTACATTCATTGTCATCCTCACATCTCCACGTTCTTGTGAAGGAAGGAGGTAGAACAGAAAAGATAAAAGCATAGCCACAAAGCTGACATAGCAGTATAAGTTCAGTTCACGATAAAATTGAGAAGTCTTTAATCCCCCTTCTACTTACCCATTCTATCCTATACCTCTCTATATATATAATATCATTTTTTCATGGGGTCAGACAGCTGTCCTGTCAGAGCCAAACACATAACTTCCTTAACCAATTATGTTCTCCACACGCCATCAAATTGCTCACAGCAAGCATAAAGCTAACCAAACATTTTAATCCAGGTAATCCAGGCATTTCAATACAGCATTATGGAACACCAGCAGATCAGCTACCTGCATGTAATACAACCAGGTTATATCACAATGAATATTTGCATAGTAAATAACTATTTCTGATACTGTATATATTGTAATTCTTTTGAATCTTCCTTCCTAACTTTTTTGTCATGGCAGAATAATCACACTCACACTTATTCCATTTATCTGTTAGTCTTGGTGTCTGGTTATTTGTCAGCTTATTAACCATGTAAGGTTGTTTTAGGGTAAAATTCATGTACAGATAGAGTTTATTGGCGGTCTGCTAAGTTTTAAGCATTTTAACTTTTAAGCATTTTGCAGTTATAGCCTTCAACAGTATAAGGACTGTGATTAGAGAGGTAAGATTTGGAGAATCGTCAGAGAGCACGTTTTAAAGGTTGTCTATTTCATTTTTGTGTGTTTAAGAGAATGTACAATAGACTGCATAGCAAGTATGCAAAAAGCTATACATTTTTAAATATCTGACAGCAGCCTTATTGGTGTATTTGTGGGTAATTTCTCACCTGGAGTTTTTAGTCCAGTTAAATATGAGACTGTGGTTAGTGTTCCCCCTTGATACAATTCATTTGGGTTGGCGTGAACACAGAAATTGCACTTGGGTGCAGACCAAAACAAGCATATCGAGACCCATGAGAGGAGGTGGTCACAGTACAGTCCCAAACAAGCTCTGGTGGTTCGTTTGTGGTGGGAACATGATCCAACCTACTGTAACTACCAGGTGTACATGTGACATGTTGAGTGTTTGCGGAGTTTTCAGCTTTGGTCAGCTGGCTGGCGTGAGATTTTCAATTCGAAACAAGTCTGCACACTCATTTACATGTATGTAAGAGTTAATTACCGTGTAAATAGTCTGTATGGTTTGCAAACTCGCCCAGCACTTCTGATGTAGCTGATTTTAGGTTTATAATAGAATAATATACATTTGCTGTAAGATTTCTTAGCTGAGTGTGAAAGCACGAGTGTCACGCCAGATGCGTCACCCTGGGTTAGGATGTTGTGCAAACTCAATATTCGCTTCCCTCTTCCGTTCAGTCATCTGAAGGTAGCATGTCTCTTCTTGGCAAAGTCTGAAGCAGTACAGCATGTTCAAGTTGTGCCCTCAAAGTGAATTCAGTGTTCTGGTGTAGTGCCGCCTTGTATATGGCCCAGATAATTACCACAGCTATGAACAAATGTCATCTTTGCCGTTGCTCCGCGTTAAACTGCACAGAAATATGCAATAGTCCAGAACACAGGACCTTCTTCATGTATTTACTTTTTTGCCCCCACCATAGACACATCTTTTTGCTTAGATTTTTCTCTGTGTGAAAACTAACCGAACCGAGTGGAAAACGTTCCAAGTGTACAAACCCATCAACGGATTCAGACCAGGGCAAACAAACTATAGGTGTGAAAATGCCCTTAACGTACACAGACCCACATACATGGACAAATGCCTTTGAGTGCTGTTATTTCCAGAAGCCCCTTGGAATGAGGTGGGTTGGAGGCAGGAACAGAGAAGAGGGCCCCTGTTGAGGGGAGTGTTTGAATTATAGGGTCCAACTGGGATTGTGCTAGCCATTGAGTTTGGTACCTGGTGTGACCACAAGGAGGGTAAAACCAAGAGAAGTTGTGCATCGCTCAGGGTTGTCACATGTGGCCTACAGAGAGAGCAATAGCATAATTAGGACAGATGGGCCAGTCTTTCACAATCGCGTTAGTGTGTGATATTTGGTCAATAAGGATCAATATGGATCGTTTCAAACTACTTCCACGAGTATGACGGACTGATGGGACTGGCTGCTCCTTTGACATGTAGTGTTGGATGGTCGAGCTCTCAGATTGTGCTTAAGTGTAATGATCCTTCGATCACTGCTTAGATCAGCCCTGGTTTTAAAAAGCCATTTGCCAGTATTTGTTTGACTGAGCAGTTAACTTAACATCGCCTTTAAATGTGCCTTGTGATATACAGAGGCTTAGAAAATCACCAGACGATATCTTCATTAAGGCTGGATGGGAGGTAGTGGATAAAAATATTTACCATGAGACCAATGTATAGCAGCATAAATACTGTGTGTGGGTGAACATGGAGAGCTGGGGAATGGTTCGAGGTGGGAAGTAAGTCCATCTCCAATAAATGACAGGCTGGGGCCTGAACGCAGATAACCTGGCTGGCTAAAAGCATCTCCTGTCAGTTACACTGCGTAATTAAATCGACAGCCCCCCCCATCCCTGTCCCTCCATCTGACCTCTTTTTGATAAGCATAATTATTAATTAAACAGTTGAATTAAATCTGTCACTAATAGCAATAAGGACTGGACTGACTGTTGGATACAAATCTGTGTGGTCTGTGTTATGACAAAAGTGTACATGCATTCCTCGTGTACCATTTGGGTACATCATTTTTGTTCTGGAATACACAATGAAATGCATTTCTTGACATGGACGGAACCTAAAATCACAAGTAGATGTATAGTAGGGAAAACGTCACGCTAATTGTGGCTGTGAGTTGTTTATGACTAGTGCTAGCTGCTGTCAGTCATAATAATGAGGCAAGACCATGAAGACCCTTCCACATCACATAAATCAGTACTTTGGGAACATTTCCTTTCCCCAGTAAATTACACCAATGCTGGACAGAGAGTAGCTGATAAGACCAAGACTGCCTGTTCACTGTTATGGCATTTAAGGGTGTTTTTACCAGGAAATTCAGACCAAACTAAAAAATAACTAAGGCTATAGGGGTGTTTATTGCTAAGGTTATACGACCATACACGGAAGTAGAGAGCATGGGATTTAGACGGGATTTCAATATTATTGCTTTGGTGCAGTCTTACTTTTGAATTTTTATTTTACATATTTATTTTTATAATGTGCAAATAAGCATCTTATACGTTTTGTTTGACAAATACATTATTTGGAATTTTAATAATAAACAATTTATGAACTATTTCTGTCTTCCCGGCTGTACTGAAATTACATCGAACCGTGAACTCAAAACCGAGGTTTGTAGCGAACCGTGAATTTGGTATGCTGTTACACCCCTGCCGGCTTGGGTTGTGTTATAACTCGATCATGGTATGAATGAAAGACAACGGTTTAAGTCTGTCTGAAAACTGCACTGTTTTTGGCTCCCAGGACATTGGCTAACAGGGGAATTTTGGGGCTGTCAAGAGAGATGATATGGGCTTGGGTTGGTTTGAATTGGCATGTATTACAGGCCCTTTGGACTCAGGGTGGTCTTGAGAGACTTGTGGGATATCAGATAAGAGACCCTTCCCCATCTGGGCAATATTAACAACATTTCGGATTTAGGCGGAGTGATGAGCTTGGGGTGGAGAGGGCAGAGCCACGTTGATGTGTGAGAATGCGTGGAGTGACCCTGCCTTGTCCCGCCCCCAAGCGCTAGACTCATTCATGATGTAAGCCTTTTACTCCGTAGTTATAATGGGCAGCTGGGGAATGCCGAAAGCTAGGCGCTGGGGTGTATCAGGGAGAGCGTTTCTATGGAAAGTGGGAGGGATGTTTACTGGATGGACAAAAGGAGAGTGTGAGATGCTGTTGTAGCCCCTTCCATGCACTCCATTCACCTAAGACAAGCACGCATATAGAGCAGAAATCGCCCATGACAATAGAACAATATTGTTTTTAACCCCGTAGGATGGGTGTTAGAAAGAAGAAACTGTGTGCTTATTGCCCCGAACTGAGCCATGACCTTTCACATTTGATATGGAAAATGCTTACAGTTGAACATGTACACAATCGCCCTTCAGGCTGTGCCCCTTCCCAGTCCCCCGGTGCTTATATGATCACACACTGTATCGCTCATTAACTCACACACACCCAGCAGGCAGAGACACAGACAACAAACAGTGGACAGACAGCCAGCCGGGCTCCCCCTCATGCTTTTGCCCTAATTGTGTTGAGTGTGTGTCCTGTGTGCCCGTAGCCTGACCCCTGGGGAGCCATGGCTGCTGTTGACCCCCCCCCCCCCCCTTTGATACATTCGATATGGTTTAAGTGTGGAATGAAGACCTAAGCTTGTTTACATTTGAACTGGATTAGTATGAGGCTGACAGTGCCATAGTGTGCGAAAGGGAGAGAAGTGCAAGACAGAGGGCGCCGTATCGATGTGTGCATGTGTCTGCGGCACATATTCAATCTGGGTTTGGATCTGCGTTCGCTAATGAGTCAATATTCCTGAAGGAGCCTGTCACTGTGTTTAATTACACGTGCTGTAGCTGGCTCTTTCTGCCACTATAATTTTTCCTACCAATGTCCATTGATTTTTTTTATGAGTGTGTTTGGGTGCCTGTCTTTCCTGTTTCTCATGTCTGACCTGTGAAAGTTCGTGAAATATATTTGTGTGTGTGTGGGCACTCTCTCTGATTCACCCCGAAGGTCCGCTCAGTGTGATAAAAACCCCTAAAAGGGGACCACCTTTCCTACAAGGGGAAACTCAGTTTTATAAAAATCAGTGACTGCAATCAAAAAACTAAAAATGCCAAAAAGCTTGTATTTTGTTTGGTTAATTACGGTTAAGATTAGGCCTGGGTAGGGGTTAAGGTTGTCATTGATGAGATTAGGGTTTTTCCCTATAGAACGGAGAGTTCACACAAAGATATGAATATAAACGTGTGTATGTGTGGGTATGTGTGTGTGTTTTATTCTATTGACTTATGTCTAAACCTCATAGGTGCCAGTGGAGAGATTTGTTACCTACAAGTCCTCTCTTCAGATGAGAAGTGGCAGCTGTCAGTATGACTCGACCCAAACCAGTGTGAAGATTCTGAATTAGTCATCCTGACACTGAAGCTGCGCAACAGTGCATTCCTGCATAGGGAAAGAAGTAAAAGCCAAATGGTGAGAAGAACTGAGGATGGAAGAATTGAGGATGAGGTCTAAAACTGAAAAGCTTTTAATTCACTGCAATGTGGTAATTGGGTTTAAATTCAACCCCATCTTACTGAAGAATGTTGGAACTAAAAGGAGCAGACATCTGTGTGTGTTTGGGTGTGGGTGTTTATTTGCAACGTGTCGTCATAGGTCTTAATACACTGTGTAATGCTGTTTACTATGGGTATGAGGCTGCTTTTCTGGATTACTAACATGGGCCCAACATATTGTAGCAATGGAATGGGCACACTGGGAAACCTGATCCACCTTCTCTATTTTGTTGTCCTACAGTAATGATTTCTTTAATGGCTTCCTAAATTTTTGCAAAAAGGGCAAAACCAGCAACGTGTCAGGTTACGTACACGGAGAGGTAGCCAGTGTCTAAGCAGAGCAGGGATGGGGGGAGGGGGGCACAGAGAGTACAACAGGAGAAGAATAGAATCTCCACTTTCTGCTGCCTCTCTTTGCCTTCATCCAACCACTGTTTATATTCAGGGGCCTGAAAAACAGTGATGTCTGGGTGAGCGTCGTGGTGGGGAGAAGACCAATGGATAAGAAGGATGGAGCATAGCGGGAAGAGGGACTGGGTTTTGGAGAGACAGATTAAACTGACAGAAGGAAGAAAATGGCTGCAGCATCGACGACTAACAGCTAGAACAAGTTAAATTATTTTCACGCAGTTGATCTCTGTAAAAGTGTTTCTCTACTTGTTACTAGCTTTGATTTATAGACACATTCTTATATTAAAGCATGTATATCAAGCAGTCTGTGTGTGTCTGCAGCTTTCCTTGTCTGTGTTTTGGTTCTGCAGTCGGGTTGTCTCTTACTGTGTGTAGTTAGACATCTTGTGGCAGACTGAAACTAGCTCATACATTTTTTCTCTCCAGTACTGATATATTGGTTTTAATTCTGTACTGGTCTTTCTCAGTTTCAGTGTCTGACCTTGGGAAGATTCTGTAATAGTTCTGGTCTTTGTATGCATTTGTCTTGTGTTGTCTCTATTTATGTTGTTGACATGCATTAGGCGTGAGTGACATGTATAAAGTATACTAGCAGCATAGTATGTCAAATCCTTCCCCCAACTCTGTATGTGGAGATTTCTCCCTGCACATACACAGGTGTATTCTGGGTACTCTGATTTCCTCCTGTAGTCCAAAAACACACAGGTGGACTCAAAATGACTCACTTCCTGACTTGTGCTCTTTGTTTCTTGGCATGGGGAGGGGGCCATGACCCTGTCCTACATAAGTGCTCATAGAAGATTTATGGATGTGTTTCCAATGCATAAGTGAGGCAGCTATTAGTCCCAAATTCTGCTGCTCTGTGATGCGACTTTTCACCCAAAGGAAATGGCCAGTTTGAATTCAGTGAATATGAAAAGTAACCTCATAGATGATATAAAATGATAACATGGAAGAATAATTTCAGTTCCCATCTTTTGTTTGTTTGTTTCGTTGGTTGGTTATTTTTCATGGGAACGAGATTGCTGGGATTGGATGACGCTGACACCACGTGTTCACAAATGCTGAACACCACCTAATGAGTCCTGGAATTATTTTTACATTTGGTTTCACTAATGATTGTACTTCATAAACCAGTTGCATCAAGCTGAAACAAAATGGGGTCCTTTTCAAAAGTTCTTTGGGTTTGTAGCCACAAGGGGTCAATCCTTTTGGTTGAACTCAGAACAGTTACTTGCCATTCTTCAATGTCACTAATATAATGTATGTTATTGTTGCAATCCCTTTCAACCTTCCGGTTTGCCCTGAATGAAAGCACCAGGCCTTCGAATGAATAAACTTGATGATGCAGTTAGAGGGTTTTGCGTATGCGTTTGAATGTGCTTGGCAGTGGGCTCCTTGGTCACATGATGCCCTCTGGAAACACCTAACAGACCGTGTAGGCGCCAATGAGGGGAGGGGGGTCAATGCTGACTGTGGTCACATAACTGGCCACTGCTGTGGCCACATTTAAGCTCTGACGCTCATACAGTGCTGCATTAATGATTGCACATGACCTATTGAAGAACACAGGGCCCTGATGCACCTCAGGGGATCCCTGCTTGGGTGGGGTTTCGGTGACTGGATTTTACAGAGCGGCACTGAGACAGCTGTGTTGCTGCCACATATCCATAAATTTTGAATCCTCCAGTTTCTTTATCGCTGTTATTTTTCTCCAACTAAAACGAGCCAAACCATGAACTTACAAGAACAGCTGGACCGTTGGTCCTAGTCTCTCTCTTCTAACACATATGCAGCAAACCTGCTTTATACTCTTACACGATCAGGTACAGATGAGCAGAGGGGCATGTCCCCCTCCCAAAATGCCCACACCCTGGTTTGGTAAGTATGGACATTTAAAATGAACAGACTAAAAATGTGTGAAGGGAAAACTAAAGATGAATTCAGCAAGAAATACTTATGCAGAACACCCAGAGCTAATTACAAATGTAGGCAAAATGTGATCTTTTTGTGTTGTGGTGGGAGTGATTTCCATTTGCCACATTGCACATATTTATTACGTTTTTGTTACTAATTTCCATAGTGCAGTTTATATTCCTATACTGTTTGCCGTGCACTGTCTTGTACTGCACTATTGTCTGTCGTGCATTAACCCGTCTTGTATTGTACTGCTGTTTGTTCTACCCCTGATGTCTTACCCTGCAACCGTAGCATAAATATTTCATTGTATTCCTCGGAACGTGAGACAATAAAATGTAAAACTTGATTGATCTTCCAGTTGTTCATTATTCCTTAAGAAGTCAATTGGCAAGATGAATTTGATTTTTTCCACTGCTTTCCTAATAGTGCACCTGGCTATGCCTTTGCCTGACCATTAAGGGAGGATCTCGCAGGTCTTCTGAATTTTGTTGTTTCCCTGTTTGTACAGACTAGGCTTGGGTGGTATTACAATAACAGTTTTTTTGGGTATACCAGAGTATTTTGAAATCCTGGCAACAAAAATAGTCAAGCAGGGGGCAGAGGTCCCCACAAAAACCTGCTGTTCGGATGATGTGAAAAATCAGATGCCACCCCAAGCCTAGAGGTGCCATCTGTCAGCTCCATGTGCAGGTACCATAGGATCAGTGCTCCATTTCTACCATCTCAGAGATGTATACAAGGGTAGAGACTGAATTCAGGCTTACAACCTTGGGGGTATGAGGTAACAATCATAAATAAAACTAAAAAAAAAAAAAAAAAAACTTTGGTCCCACACTTTAAAGGCACGGTTCACCGCAAAGTCAAAAATATATTTTTCAGATATGCTGTAGTGTTTTTTAATTCACCTAGATTTTTGTGGTAAGAATTGCCTAGTTTTGCAGATATCGGCCATAGAATCTAGAAGCTGTTTTAGTGCTAACGTACCATATTGGAAAAAGCAGTCTACCACAGGCCTCTCTGTCATGTGCATTTCTGTCCTTGATATCATTCATTCATTAGAATGAAACCCATTGTATTACCCTCCAAGGTAAATTAAATATCATGCTATATTCAATAAATGAAATGTCTTCATACAAGAACATTCTCTAGGATGAAATGTTGTTTAGGTTCTATGAAACGGCTGTCTGTATGATGACTGCACGGCATGGCGCAGGCAGGAAAAAAGGGTGACATGGCAGCTCTGAGATAGAAGGGGTTTATTAATAATACAGGACACAATGGAGAAGGCACAAAATAAAAGGACCGCAAGGGGTCAAAACAAAATTGGAGAAATAAGAATGTTACAAAGAAATCATAAAGCAAATGCACTGGGGAACTGATCACCAGAACAGCACAACAAACACACAAGAACTAACCACAACCATATACAACTACAATGAACCATCAAAGAACAGAACAAAAACAGGCATTTAAATACACAGCTGACAAGACAGGACAGGTGAGAATCATGACAAGTTAACCAATCACAAGGACTCAAGGCAAACAAGGAACAGGTGTGGCATATTACAATTAAACATCACTGGAGACTAGGGAAAATTAACAAACATTAATGGTTAACTAAAACAAGGAAAATTGATCAACAGGAGTAAAAGACAAGGAACCAACTGAAATACAAAAACATCAAAAACAGGAAAGCACTGATAACCAATAACAGTAGGGAAAAGCAAAAACAAATAAAACAGAGGCTTTTTCTTAGCTAGCTTTGAACCAATCACCAGCCGGTTTTCAATCTCTGAGCCACACACTCAGCCCACTGAGCTATTTGGCAGAGCAGTGAAAGCACATAGGGGATGAAGAGCGAATGACAGGGAGGAAGACAGGACGGCCAGCAACACCTGCAGGCCAAACGGGGAGGAGCCACGAAGGGCAGGGTTAGATGGGCGCCAACCTTGACAAACTACTTTTTCACTGTGTCCCTACATTCAACTAAGAGATTTATTTTGTGGATAAAGCAAAAGCTGACTTTCCATGAGAATACGGTCATACAAACATTAATTTGTATATTTCCCCTTGCCGCATGTGTGTTTTTTTTCTGGACACGCCATTTTCGTCCTGCAGTCCAAAAACATGCAGTGAGACCGAACAAAGTCTTTAAATTGTCCAGCTATGGTGTCCACTGCATTATGTCCTGTGTTTCTTGAGATAGTCTCCAGTCTTATTGTGACCTTGCAAGTGGTTGGAAGATGGATGAATATTGAAGTGGAGATAGTAACTGTATGTAAGATTAAAATAATTCTGTGTGATTTTATGAGTAAACAGATGTTTGTGTCCTGAGACCCATGTCAAAGGGACACTTGTTGAACATCTACCCTGGTCATGCTCTTGTCTACAGTGGTTTCACTCCTTTAATCATGGCCACTTCCAGACTTCCAGCTCATGTCATCTTATTTACACAACGCCCAAGTAATGGGGGGCCTCAGGCTTGGGATGGAGGGGGTTTGGAATGGTGAGGCAGCACTGTGAAAATGGGCCTGACAATGTTATTAGGGAGGCAAGTGTTGTGGGTAGAACAGGGTTTGGGGAAGGAGGAGTCGACATCCATCGTAGGCAACATTTGCTAAGGGAGAGACTCAGGGGTGGACAATACAAGCAGTGTCTTTGAGTCCAGACTGACGTTCCTGGCGCCACTGTTGTAGTTCTTTTCTGCTCCTGTACCTTCGGTGACACGTGACTCAGGGGGACACGAATGTGTATACAGAAGCCAAATGCCCCTGGGGGCTTTTTGATGTCTGGGGCGCTCTCTCTGAAGGGGAAAGCTGAACGTCCTGCAACCTGAGAAAGAATCCGCCAGTATGACGTGCATATACCGTTATAAGCTCCATGTGTGAAGTTGTACAGAATGGGTAGAGAGCTAGTGGTGAATCCTCGGTGAGCTGCGCATGAGAGGAGGCAGGCATGGTTTAGGATGGAGAGGACCTGGAGGCTCTTCAGTGGAATGACCTTTGGGGAACAGATACCTCGTACTTGCTGCTGATTTCCACAATGGCTGCTGCAAGTCAGGTGGAGATCAGTTCTTCTGAGCTGTTGGGTGCAAGTTATGGTGCAGTGGGCCATCTGGGAAGAATGCCTGATCATCTGTAGAATGGAACCCACAGGTAAATGGGCAAACCTGTGGGTTTTCAAATGTGGGGGGGGCACTGAAGGCAGAAGGGAGCAGGAGGAAAAGGGGCCTTTGCTGCCCCCTTTTTACATTGGTGCCCCATTTTACTGTGCTGTGTCTTTCCTCTATACCTGCTTGCCTGCCTCTATTCCCTCAGGGTCTCCAGGGTCTCAGCTTTGTCATCCTGCCAAGGAAGCCAGTGGGATAGGCCTCCCACTTTTTGTGATGTTCTCCTTGCTTTGCCCATTCACCCCCGAAACCATGGCGGTGTCAGCTTCCCTCGCAGCCCATGCGTGTTCCGCTTTCATTCGTGTGGCCTGGGTTGCCCTTGCTGTGGCAAAGGCTGCTGGGGTGCAGACCCAGGCGTGCGAAGGCACGCGCTGACTTGTATTGGATGTGTGGCTGAGATGTTTAAAATTGGCTGCATTTTTATGGTTACGCTCTGGTTAAATGTTTCTTCTTAAAGACATGTTATGAAAACATAATCAAAATTTGAGCTTCCTAGAGAAAAACCTGGCAGAGAATATTGTGGTAATGTAACAGCGGTTATGCCCTACAGGAAGTGCTAGCTGTATATACTGTAATTACTACTGTATTTCATTTTTATGTATTTTTTATACCTGTGTTTGTTGTAATAACTGGCACCTGAGCATCTATAGGCCTATATGTGATTTTTTTGTTTTTTCTCATAAAATGGCTTTGCTTCACTGATATAACATTCTTGTTTTGCGGAATTTTGAAATGTAGTTCGACGGTGAGCAATGGTTGTGAAACTGAAAATGCTAACAGGCACGATAACAGTTACAGTAGGAAGATGTCTAAGCTGCGCTTTGCAATTAGTCATGAAGCACTGGAGCTGTAGATTCAGTCTTAATCTCTCTCTCTCTCCTTCTGTTCCTTCTTTAAGATGTGGGTTTCCATTGGACTCTTTTTATGTCCATTACAGAAGACAGAAGAGTGAAAGTGGGAAAGGCCTGGGAGAGGAAGAGGGAGAGGGTGAGAGAGAAGGAAAAAAGTAGGATAGTGTGGGAGGTATGTTTTTTTGGGTGAGTTGGAGAACTTTGGGGCAGACATTGCTGCCTAATGGCCAGACACTGGTACCCCTCAGCAGGGGAGCTTCTGGAACCACAGTGCCTGAGGGGTGAAAGTTTTGAGTATGTTTGTGTTGTGGCTGCCATGCTGTTTCTTTGACAGCACATTTCTTTGTGATGGATTGGAAAGCTGGGAGATGGTGCTTGGGACACAATGAGGGCCACATGTTTTACAAACCTTCAAAGAGCCTGCGAGAAAGAGAAGGAGATGGAAGGAAAGGAAGGGATATTGGAACTCCTGGAACCTGATCCATTGTGGAAAGACCCATGGATCCAGCAACATTCTAGACAGAATATGGCTGCATGATCAAATTGTCCCATTTTCTGCATGCATTTGGAGGGCAAATATATAGAATCCCTTCAGTGATGTGATCCAAATTATCCTCACAGGAGCCCTAGACAAAGTTCTACATGCCATGGAGACTATAGGGGAATAGGTAGCATAGTGCTTAACGATATTTGAGCAAAGGGGCCACCAGGTGAAGCCTCTGGTGGGGTCCTACAATTGTGGCCTTGGGAATGGTATTTCATTTGGACTGGCTCAGTAAAAGTATACAGCTGTGGGTAGAGTGTGAAATTCTCTGTTAGGCAGAATGAAGAAATTGCAGCTTCGTGAGATCATGTGTTAGTATTTGAGCAAAAGCTCAGACAGAATTTTAATGGTACTGTATGAAAATCTGTAATTAGTGAGTTTGTGAAGCCTTTGTGTGTGTGCTTTTAAGTAAGAAGTTTTATGTATATTTCATATTATTATTATTACTATTATACTGTGTGTGCGTGTGTGTCTGTGTGTGTGTATATAACCCTAACCCTGACCCTGAACCTGACCCTAAACCTAACCCTAACCCTAACCCTTCTGGCTTAATTGTGTCCTCCTTCTGAGGTGTAGAGCCGTGCGGCCTGAGAGCAACGCAGCCTGAGAGCGGTGCGGCCCGCGAGTGGCAGGGCCTGTGAGCGGCGGGACCTGAGAGCGGCGGAGCCTGTGAATGGCGGGGCCTGAGAGCGGCATTGAGAGTCTGCAGCCATATATTATTGAGCACGGATGCAAACTTGTAAGTGACATGGAAGTGCAAGGAAAAGAAAGAGAACCAGCAGAACAAAAACTGAGCAGATGGAATTGTTTTTACTTTTTTAATTAATTATTACTTTTGTCTAATATCGCCGGTGACAGCAGTGAAACTTGCCAGCATTTATTACAGGAATAACTTTATATAGTTTTTTATTCTGTGGAAAATGAAAGGTCAATCTGCTGGCCAGATTTAATAATGAATTATAAACATGTAGGCAGACATGTAAATATCTGTGTCCCATTATGATTGTGATCAGTCCACCTAGGAACTAACAAATAACTAACAAACGACTTGCTTATCATCCATTGTTTTGGTGTATTTTACTATGAAATTATGTGTGAAGTTTAACCTATAAGCTTTTGTACCTCCTGTGCTTATTTAGCATAAAGGTCGCAGTTCCTGTTGTGCGGTGGGAAAACAGCACACGAAAGTGCCCAGGAACTGCAAAAGTTACAGGCCAAGACAGATCAGGAACTCAGAACCAGGAATACAGTTAAGATGGAAAAAATATGATTATGTTGTGTTTCATGTTGGTTTAAGTGGTGCGCCTAAATTTTGTGCTGGTGCTCCAAAAATTTTCAGTAAGGAGCACCAGTACTAGTGGAAAAACCCTGGCGCCCTGACCACCAACCCCTATTTTAAGACACCATCAGCCTATACTTCATATACGTTATTCTGCTGACACTGTTTTCATGGCTGAGTGGCAGTGGTGACGTAAGTACTGGAAGAAGAACAAGACAGATTGCATGCCACAAGACAGTAAGTACATTCATACAGGCGATACCAATCTCTCCGGCAAATAAAATCTCTTGACTACCCAACCCCTTTGGCTGGACTACTACAGCAGGCCATGTTATGGTTAATAAGAGCTCTATGCTATTGTAGCTAGGGCTGTCTATATTGCTGTAATTACATGCTGTGTAAGTAATGGTGCCTTAATTGTTAGTTTACGGCATGTCAGAGTCTTGTTCACTAAACCTATGAAGTGTGCATCCAAAGGTCAAAGGGGTTAAGCATAGCACTTTGCCATGGATGCTCCTGTATGGAAATATAGAGTTCTACAAGGATTAGATTTGTCAAAGACAAATGGCAAGGCAGTATATATCTTTTTTATCCCTATGAAGACAGCAACAGCAGTACAGCATGATGGACACTGAGATCATTCGATTTTTTAAAATTAGGTTGAAAAATATCAGAGGAAATGGAAGGTTTTTAAAAGCAGGAATGACTTTGCAGTAGTAGTTTGTAAACTGATAAAGTTTCTTGCATTAGACTTCTGCATTTTGAGGTTTTACCTTAAAGCTCATGCCTTCAGTAATGTACTGAGAGCTACTGAAAACTTTGCACTTCCACCATCATCAGATTCATATCAAGGTCATACTATCTAGCTGGTAGAGATAAGAGTTACAAGATTCTGGAGTTGCAACATCTTACCAAACAGGGTTGGCTGGTTTTCATACCGATCCCCCCCATCGATAGGGTTCTAGCATTTCCTTCGTCTGTGTCTAATGTGGCCTGATCGCATGTATCTTAAGTAGGACATTCTGTGCATCTCTAGAGCTCAGACATGCTTCTGAATGCTGTCCTAAACTGCTAATGAAAAGCAACAGTGTTGCTTCACTCAGTGTAGGCGCGTAATGCATTTGCTCAGCCCTATTTATTTCTCAGGGGTAGTAACCTTCTCACCATGTTCTTCGGTCATTTCTTCTTCGTGCTCCCATCTTGAAAATGATATTTCTTCATTTTTGTTTTTCCCCCTATCCCAGAAACCTTCTCTCAGGCAGATTTGTCTGATTTGTATGCAGAAAAGTTAGATTATGATAACATTAATTAAGGTAAAACTAAAGTTTGTAGCATAGATATGAAGAGAGTGAAGCCTCCCACCAGTTCATCCTTCTGACCTCTGATTGCAGTTGTAATGACATCCACATTGAGATCCTCTTAATCATCTCAGACTTAAACAATACTATTGTCCACCCCAAGTGGTTTGACTTAGGAATGCTGACAGTGATGCGTATGAGTAGGCCTTCCTGGCAATGCCTGTGTTTGTACCTCTAGTGTCCAGGGACATGTGATGTTCCTCTCTTTACTCAGACCCAATGGGGAATCCAAAGAGAGCATTGGGCATGAGTGCTCAGACATAGCAAGAACCACCACTGGTACTTAGTTCGGGATTCCTACATAGAATGGAAAGGTATGGAAACTGATTTTGTTTTTTTCAAAGTCTGGATAAATATGGGATGCAAGTTTGCGTGGCCTGCCAAACCGAAATGTAACTGGCTGGCTAAGGATCCAAAATGTGGATGGAAAGCAAAATGCAAAGTATGTTTAGAGTTGTTTGAACATGGCCAAGTTGTTAGGCACATGGCGGACAGAAGCACAATCAAATATAGTTTTAACAATGACTGTATTCATGACTGCTGTTTGAGAAGCATGCTGCTGTTTTAAGAGAATGTCATGTGCCTTCCTAATTGTTTCTGAATGAGATTGTAAAAATAATAATATGCTAGTATAAAATATATATAGGAACCCATGTCCATGACAAATTATGCTGGAGGTAAAAGGAAATTTGGTAATACTTTACCTGTTGTTGATAATGCATTATAATGACCAGTATATGAATTAATACAGCATTACAGCATCTTCTTTTGACAGTCATAAGACATTGTAGTGTTGATTATAATACATTCCATAATGCATTATAATGATCGATATAAGAATTTAATAATAATGACACTTTATTGATCCTTGTGGCGGGGGGGATTCTCTTTTTCCCTACTCCATCTTGTTCTCCGTGATACATGGAGGTGAGAGCAAGTGAAGGGCAGTCACATGCAGTGGTGCCCATGGAGGGGGGCTTTATGGGCTTGCTGAAAGACAACCATGTTTCCACTGAGTTTAAGGATGAGAATTAAGAATGAAGGATCCTTTGTACTGCACTGTAAAGGTATCTATAGTACATTATAGATGAGAGCTTCATAAAGTATTCATAATGCATAATAAACTATAATCACTATAATGTGTTGTGCCTTTTTATAAATATTTATAGCCATGTTTATAATGCTTTATAAATGCATATATAATGTGTCCATAGGTTCTTTTGGACATGGCATTCATAGGAAGTGTTTGCCAGAAATTTTTATTCCTAGCAGATTGGAATCCATTTCATATTTCTGAAAATTTTGTACAAAAGCTCACAATCTGGACACATAGGATAATGTATTGTGCTAGTGAAATGCTTGTGTCCCTGTTGACAGAATTTCACTGATCCCACTAAGGGAGTTGGGATCACTGAAGGATTGGAGGTTGTTGGAGGTGGTATTGTACCACACTAGGTCTTGGCCAAGTTCAGAACCTCAGATACTGCCAACCGATCATTTGTCCCATCAGGGTATGTAGGCCAATCCCACAACAGACACCTATACCTGCAGGCCCCCACCCCCTGGCACCATCCCTGGCCTAGATTCCCCCTCTTGGATTACCGGCCTCGAAGAGCGGTGGGCCATTGTGAGGCCTGGAACAGGATAGCAGGCCCGGACGCCCATTCCCAGGAGCCCAGGAGCCACCGGCCTCTGCATTAGGGCTTGCCCCTATTTTAGAATGGAGTCTTTCTTTCTGCTGTCTGATCGAAAAATGGCTCAATTGTGTAGAGACAGAGGGATAAATTTGTCTGCCCCAGACAACGGATGGGAGGTCTGAACGCTACCTGCCCCACTTTTGGAAGGAGTTCAGTGAGCACACAACATATTCTCTTTGTGAGAATGCTATTGTATAGCATGTTATCTTTCCAATATATATGCATAGATGGATGGAGGTGTACATACTGCTGGATACTGTTTGACCATTTTACTAGCATTTGGTTCCCCTTTCCTATAATAATATCCTAACATTTAAAACTATATGTTGTTTTTTACCCCTTATTGTTCTGTTCATTAAGTCCCCAAATCTCTCCAAATACATCAAATATAGACACTGGGAAAATAACCACCACACTGGCTTACATATGATTCCAGTGTTATGTAGGATCATCCATTCTTATATGGGAGACTCAGTTTTGTTTTTCTAATTCCTTACACTCCAGAATCTAACCACAAGAAGTAATACTCAAACGTTTAACCACGACTAATGATCTTTTTCCGTATATCCCCTTTTTAACCACGACAAATGATCATTCTCCTTATTTCCCCCTTTCTGGTTCCAAATCATTTTCTTCTTCTGTGTTTGTCTCATTTCATTAGGTCTTGACAATACTACTTAAGTATTTCCTGTTGAACTTTTTCACTTCCTGTTTTTTGAGAGCTTGGAAAAAATCTGGGCTCAGTGAAGCTAAAATGCAGCTGTGTGAAGGTGAGTCTGGTGGGGGGTTGGGCTTCAGAGTTGGTGGGGGTGGGTCTCTTCACTATGGGGAAACTCTTGCAGAAGCCATCCTAAAATTGGAAGGACACAGTAGGCTTTAAGCCATCGTCATTTTATCCTTCAGGTAATGCATGTATGTCTGCCGATTTGGTTGTTTAGCTGCAGAGGTGGTACTCAAGTCAGGTCATACAGAGCTTACTGTTGGATATATGCCACTCCCAAAAACAAGAAATATTATACAAATATCCATCTGTCTGCTTTTATACACAAATATGTACATGAAAACTGATATAGAAACTGCTGTTTAGGATTTTTTGATACCCCTTTTCAGGCACAGGAAGCAACAAAGTCAAATTACTAATGAAATGTGTCATGTCTTCTCATTTTCATTCTGTTTTTTCATCGAAATACTGTCCTGGAACGAAAGCAGGGGTTCTTCCATTCATCCAACTAACCAGAAACCTCTTAGTCTCTGTAGCCTTTATATGACTAACAGTGTTGAAGTACTCAAGTCTGGCCTTGGTCTGGAGGCCGGTTGACTACTTTTACTCTGCCCTGTCTCAGAGTTGAAAAGCTGCCGGACAGGACAAAAAAAAAAAAAGTTGAAAGCATTTCTTGAATTGGTCTCCGACTAGAGCATCTTGGTCTGAGATGCGAGACCGATTTTTTTTCACCAATGGTAAACTTTCTCAATTCTCCTACTCCTCTTGAAATATCAATACGTTAATAAAATAAGATACAGCTAATAAAATATAAATAACCTATTATTCACATTCGTTGTATTGACTGTATGTTTGTTATTTTATTTTATAAATTTGAAGAGACTGTCCCAGAGTTCAACACTAGCTTGTAAATCTTGTCCTAACATGAAATGCCCGTTTCAGTCTTTGTTTGATATGGCTACGGTAATCATAAAAGTGATTTCCTCACATGCAGACACACTTTTCTGTACAGCACACTCTAAACTTCTCAGTCCTATTGATATTGTTAGAACCAGAATGAGCATGATCACCATTTATGTTTAAACACATACTCAAACATATCACAAAACATTTGTCTGTCATACTGACTGGTATAAGACATTACAGAGTTTATAAAACTGATAAGACTTCTGTTTTTGAATGGAGTTACCATGGGATCATCATAAAATCTTTTGTCCATTTTTGAGCCGGCATGACTGGTTATGTATGCGAAATTTGTGTTTCAGACAGGGCATGTGCATGCTATAGCTCCATGGGACCCTACGGTGTGTGCTGGTAGTGTTGTTCTGCATCTCAAAAAAACAGCCAATATAACCAATGAAAACTCACTTTGACTTATTGGTACTAGGGTGCTCACTCTGATAAGTGGTTCACACGAAAATTTGATCAGCACTTGTACAGTGTTGGGTTTTTGTGACTAAATATCGTTTGACATCAAAGGATTATCATGCTTAACTAATACAATTTTACTTATCAGTAAGGGTGGTGATAATGATAGTAAATAAGTATGGTTAAAACAATGGCCTCAAAAATTGACTTCATTTCTTCCAGGCTCAGTCTCAACTGGGTCTCAACCCTCCCAAAGTCTTGGTCTTCACTCGGCTTTATCTTTCAAGGTCTCGGTCGTGAATCAGATTGAATATAGGTGGTCTGGTCCCTTGCATTAACGACTAATGTTGAATGGATTTTTTTTCCCCCCAGAGTTCAGTCTTCCTGTGGTCCTTGGCCTGACTGGACATTTTTTCATTTCATCCAGTTCCATAGCATTCCTACATTTAACATATTTTTTTCAGAAAAATTTAGAAAGAAGATGAACTTTGTCATTATTTTACACTTCATTTAGAAATTAAAATGGAAGGTACGTGTGATGCTGTTATTTGTAATTATTGTAATTATTGCTAAAATTACTGTCTTGCACTACAATGGGGGTAAAGATGCACAGGTATGTCCACATGATCTGTCTGCTTGAAAGAAAGGATAAGAGAAAGTCCACCTCATGCTGACACCATATTGTCAAGGGATTTAATTTCTATGAATTGTATTGAGCCCCAGTAGAAAGGGGAAATTAGGCAGAGCTTTTAATAGAGTGGGGTGGGTGGTTAGTTGTTAACAGGATACCTTCAGTTCTGTGATGCACATACTGTTGTAGTGACAGTCTAGTTCGGTTTCTGCTCAAATGTGCTTGATTCTCAGTTAGTTTTTCCAGCTAAATGTTCCTGTTAAAAAAATCAGTGATGAAGTACTCATTGTATTCCAGTATGTTGATAGGTTCACATTTGCATAATTGTCCTCTACCTATAGCTTAGTCAATGCATAGCACCATGCATTATTCATGGGATTCCAGCAAATTTGCTGTCTGCTACTGTGAGATCTTGATCTTCTTACAGTTTATCTTGCATTTTCCAATCGTAAAAATATTCTTTGCTCTGTCAAGTGCAACAAATGTGGTACCTTAGGTCTTTGGGGACAAGTGTGTTACTTGTCCTAATTCCATTCTGACTGAGTTGTTAAGTTTCTAGTCATTATTATGCTTTGTTGTCTAATCAAATCACTAATAACTTATGAGTCAAATCTAAAGTGGTTTTCTCTCGAAAGCTCTAGTATAAAAAATCCCCAACGGCCCATCGAAGGAGTCTAACTAGCCTCTTTGCTTCTTTGTATCCAGATTTCACCACCCCTTCCTGCCCTAAGAGATGATCCTGAACCTTTTGATGTTATATTTTGTGTTATGTAATTTGATTTATTCGCATTTGGTAGTGCAGGTACATGGTCCTTGCAGATATAGGGGACCCGAACAATGTGTTATAAAGATTCAGCGATCAGTTAGCTCTGCTCCTCAATATATTTTTTACATGTTTTATTTATGGTGTACATAATGTATGAATGTGTGTATTCATATCTAAACAGTTCTTTGCAGTCTATTCAGTATATTTGTTTGGATTTATTTGTCTTTCTTAATTTTTCTCTCAACTATTACAAATCACAGTAGCACTTTTGTACTCTGTTCGCCTGTTTTAAGATTCCCGTCAATACAGCCATACAGTAAGATTAGCTCTCTTTTAGACCTCTCCTAAAACATGTAGATTTCCCTGCCATATGATTCACTGCCTTCTGAAGCTGTTAACGAAACAATTATACATCTGCTGTATCTGTAAATGATTTCATTTATCCAGAGGATAAAGTTACCTGAAGATGAGGATTTCTTAAACCTAAACAATGTAAGGTCCACATTGTGGGAAATACGCAAAAAGAGAAACCAGCAAGGTACACAGCTTGTAGAAATGAGTTTGGTGCCTGAATTCAGCCCATTTGTTCCGCAGAAGAAAGCCGTCTTTTCACCCTCTCCTCGACTCTGACGTTGGCTGACTGCGTATTATTTTGGGGAAAGCTGTTTGTTCCCTCAGGTTCTGTGGCCATTACACACATTCACAGAAGGGTCAGAAAAACAAAAAGCTCAATGCCCTGACTCCATTGAGAGGTTGTTAGCAACTAAGGCATCAAGGCCCTTCTCTACAACATATGTTGCTTCTTAAAAGAGGGGCATAGACCCAGAGCAGCAGTTTCGGTGTGACCTGATGTCATGGCCGACTTTTGATTTTATCGGTGTGTTTTGTTTGTTTGTTTGTTGTTTAGGTTCGTCAGTTGGCAAAATGTATAATATGAACGATATAAAAGCTGTTTCCCTTCAGCTGTGCATCTGTGTGAAGGTTCACCCCACTCCACACCCCCCCAGGGGTCGCCTGATTGCCTTCCTTCCTCTTCTTTTCCCTCTAAAGACCTGCTGTCCTTCCTCTCACTCTACTCACAGTGTAAGAGTGCAGCAGGACTGTTAGCAGACTCGGAGCTAACTGTAGTCTTATGTATGTGCAGTTGTGTATAAGTATATTCTATGTATGCTTAGCTTTTCTCATCATTTTTGGAATCAGAAATTGGACGACATAGATCACAACATCTAAATAATTGCAATTGGTGGAATCTCAAGTCAACTCAATCACTTTTTAAAAGACATTAGTGTTTTGGTTTATCTGTTTTCTTTTCTTGTTCTTGGTTTGGAACAAACTATTCAGTGCATAAAGGCAAAAATCAGTCAAATCCCTATAAAGATACCAGTACAAACATGACAGTGTGTGCGCTTCCTGTGTCGGTAAATGGGTGTGACACTCTATTCTATTCATTTCTATTCATGTTTTTGCGTGTTACCAAAACACTTGTGTGTGTGCATGTTTGTGACTGCCTATACATGTGGACAACAGCACACGTGCTTGTGTGCACATGTGTGTATTCTGCATACCCCGTGTTTTGGAGCCTGCTCTCTGGGTCAGCACCACACAGCCCAGGGTCTCGGTCCTACAAAGGCTCATTATTCCCAGCCCTGCATGGCTCATGGGAGGAACTGCCTGGAGCCCCAAAAGCTTGTCTGGATGACATCTGATACTGCTGTGTTTGAGAGCACCGCAAGAAGGTGCTGACGCATCCATAGACCTTTGGACTGGTGGAATTGGACAAACAGGGTTTAAGAAGAATCCGTATCCCAGCACTAATCCCCCTAGTGAATATACAGACACTGTGGTTCAGTGCAGGTGTAGAACTGCCAGGAGAGATGCAGAAAGAATGTGTTTTCTGTCAGTATGTTGCTAGTGGGTATCCATGGTCACCCTCTTCCTTCTCTGTACATAACAGGCATGTGGGATGTTGCTTAGATGAGATTTAGTGTGATTCTTCTGCTAAACTGGGGGTTTGATCCATCTTATCTCACAAAGTTAACTTGAAGACACTCAAAGACAAGACAGAGCATTATGCAGGGAAACACAATGGACAGGATTCCAGTCCATCACAGGGCAGTCATTCATACATACACTACGAACAATTTAAAGATGATAGTCTGTCAAACTGCATGTTTTGGGATGCAAAAGGAAGCAAGAGTACAGAGAGGAAACTCATGCAACATGAGGACATGTAAACTCCACAGACAGATAAATGGAGGGATTTGGTCTCCCATCCTGGAGGTGTGAGATGACAGTGCTAGTCACTCAGCCATTCTACTGCTCCATTTTAGCCTTGTGTTAGTAAAAACAAAATACAATATTGTAATTTGGTATTGTAGAATACAGGTGTCAAAACAGAAATCAAATAATCTAATAATGCTTCATTGTAATTACTTTTTCCGTCCATCTTCCAACCACTAATCCCGAACAGGGTCACAGGAGAACCTGGATCCTGGAAGAACCCATCCCAGAGCGTAAGCATGTTAGGCTGGGTCACACCCTGCGCCCTACCGTGATGCCAGTAATTCCACCATACACTTAGGCCAGTTCAGAGACAAATTAGCTTAATTGCAAGTCTTTGTACTACAGGAGGAAACCAGAGTACCTTGATGAAACCCATCTGACATTGGGAGAACATGCAAACACCACACGCAGATCAGAGGGAGGGATTCCAGCATTCAGCCCTGGAGGTGTGAACCACCACGCCACCTTAGCGATGTTTGATTCCTTATTATCCTTTATGGATTCCCGATGCTCTGTTATGTCAAAAAAAATTATATTACCAAAGCAATGTATCAGTCTGTGCAAGATAAAAGGTCACTCATTTGAAATGACTAGCAAACAATCATGTCCTCGAGCTTCAAAGAAATTCCAACTCGCTGTTTAATGACGGCACTCTGCCCACAAGGCTGGTCGCTAATTGATCAGATGGGAGCTTCATTTCTCTTATTTGATGGTAGGCTGTGTTTGTTGTGCTTTGTCACCACATGGGTGAGATTCTAATATAGATTCCACTTTACTATGTAGAAAAATGATAAATCAGGAAATTTGGTGTTCACGTGATTGCGCTTTTTTACATCTGTTTATCAGGCATAAATTTGTTGCATAAAGGGAAATATCAAGGTTGTTTTATCAGTGCTACAACACATTGTATACTCTGCTAGGTCATTGCTATGACTTCATGGCACCGAAATTCAATTATTTAAATATAGGCTTCTTAATGTCAAGTTGTTTTCAGCATAGTGCATTCCTCAAAATGTTAACAACTGGGCATGATTATCTGTACTGTGACTTCAGTTTATTGTCTGATGCAGGAGGGACAGATAGATTTTATGTTTTACGGCTCATCTTGTCTGATACACGCCAGTTTTAATGACAACATTAAAATAAAATATCCATGTGTTCTCAAGAAAGGAAAAAAGAACAAAAAATTGAAAATAAATTATCAAAATAATAATACATCTTTGAAATTAAATGTATAATTTGTTTTCCTTCTCATATTTAACGTCCTTTGAAAATAAAGTCCAGCATGACACATGTAACCTGGTGGAGCATTTTCTTCACGTTTCTCTGTGTATTTGTCTTTGTTCCTACATTTACAATATTTGCAGTTCCTCACGCTGAGCAGGGGGTGTTCCCCAGCACCACAGTAGGTCTTTTTAAAAATGGTGGAGAATGCTGGACTGCTGTGGTATCTGAAAACTTTCTCTGGTACCAAGTAAACAAATATGCAAAACCAATTTTGCAGTGTAAATTCTCAATATAATTCCTAGAGAGAAGGAAGCTGGAGGGGACACAGTGTTCCCCTTGACCAGCATATCTGCAGTCTTTCAAGAAAAAAAAACAAGCAAGATGCTGATTTAAGCTCATCTTCCTTTCAGTAAATCCAGATCAGATCAGGCTCTCTCAAACAGGGACTGTCTCCATTTAATCCACGGGAAGCTGTTTTTGTTTGATGTGGGGAAGCAAAACTTTAACGTTTTGTTTTAGTGAGCAAGGAGCAGACTGCCCAATTT
>JAODKC010000088.1:266269-284692 GCA_026777985.1 Mormyrops attenuatus
ATAATGATGAGAGTAACAATCCCAATAGTAGCAGTATTGGTATCAGTGGCAGTATCAGAAGTAGCAGCAATAATGATGAGAGTAACAATCCCAATAGTAGCAGTATTGGTATCAGTGGCAGTATCAGAAGTAGCAGCAATAATGATAGGAGTAACAATCCCAATAGTAGCAGTATTGGTATCAGTGGCAGTATCAGAAGTAGCAGCAATAATGATAGGAGTAACAATCCCAATAGCAGCAGTATTGTATCAGGTGGTGTAGAAGATCACCAGGGGTGAGTGTGAAATACAATTCCAGGAAGCCGATAGGAAAATATAACTTTCCTGGAATTGTACTAGCAGTCTCTACTTCTGTTCTAATTTGCCCCCTTCTCGGCACTGTTTGAAAGTTTGTGCTCACCAATCTGCGTTTGGGTTTGATGAGGGGTCGGTTCTGGCCATTCATCTTGTGGTAGAGGCCACAGGCATTGCAGAGGTAGTGTCCAGTGCCATCCCTTCGCCACAGGGGTGTGGAGGTGGCCCCGCAGTTGACACACTCACGGCCCTCTGAGCAGTATTCAGGTTCAGGGGACAAAGGAAACATTTATAAAATTAACATGCAAATGAAACAGTAACAACAGTTTCAGTTTAGCAAGACACAAAACATCAGGTCAGAAACTGCCTGGTTAAATAAATAAACAAACAAACAGAACAGTGTATATCTTTAGTTACTTAACGCAATCATATAGTGAATATTGTAAACAGCCAGTTTCAGAAAATGACAATGTATTAAATGCATATAGATGCAGCTGCACAAAGAACACTTTTTGCCGTCAGCATAGTTCAGTTGGACTAAGCAGTATGAGGAAAAGCTGAGGGCAGCAAAGATGTTGAGGAGCATCAGCTGTGATGTTGCTGTTGAATACACACCAGTGCTCTGTAGTTTAGAACTTTCTTATTATTTCTGTGCATTTTTTCCAGTTAGAAAGGGCCGTGTGGTTGTTAATGAAATCAACTTTACTGCACAGCGAGACTTGTAAAATGTTTGAGGTTGAAATCCTAGGAGGCATAGTCTTGTAACCCAAAGAAATCTTATCTGCATTTCAACTCCCTTCTATAGCTCAAAATGGGACACCTGTTGATTAATTTAGAGACCATACAGTACGTACATAATTAGCTGCATAGTTTAATGAACATAGTGATGAACACAAGTAAACATTATTCTGACCCCAGAACAGCCTAACAGATTGGCTGTTAAGTGATGTCCATTTATGCACTTTCTCCACCGTTTGACATAACTCCTGCCGTCATTTATAGCTACTATTACTGTCCGAGTTCCAATTAATTAAACAGCAAAGCGCACCAAACGTCCAAAGCATGTTGAAGAACAGTGTAACCTTTGAAGCCACATCTTCTGTGTCCCCACCCACTACTTAATCGTACCTGCTGCTGGATGGCTGCATCCTATCTACATTAGATTTCACATTTGAGCTTCTACAATAGGTCATGTTGTACCAGTAAGCCAGACATGCATTTATGCATAAAAATTAACTGCATAAAAAACTTTGGCTGACCGTTCCATGCTCCTTTCTCTGTCTCTACCTCAAAAGGTGAATATTTGCCATTTTATATCCTTACGTTGGATGTGATGCCACCAACGGTTTTGTTCATAGTGCTGAGTAATGCATGTCATCTGGTTTGTGCATGTGCAAGCAGAGTCATTGTCTTGTTCTAAAGACAGTTTCCAACTTCTTCAATATTTAGAACATTTCATTACTGTTTAGCAACTGTAAACTCCTATCATTCAGGACATTTTTGAACTTTTTTCAAATCTATTACCTCTTTTAGCCAGATGCTACTGCTCTAGCCATAACTTATGCTACAGTCCATGTGCCATGACACACACGATGTCCCAAGAGTAATCAAGTTTTCTATTAAGTTTTTCTGTCAGTGGCATTTTTAAGTGTATTGTGGTGAGAGATGTTCCTTTGCCTAAAACACATTTTAGCTTATTTTAGTTTATTTATTATGCACCTTAAAACGGTAGAATGCAATCCTGCGTTTTCAGGAAGTTTGAAAAGTGAAGTGACAATGCAAACGTATAATAACGGCATCAGTGTGAATACTGAAACATGGCAAAAAATAATGCTTTCAGTCCCTATTATTATTATTTTTTTTATTATTATTATTATTCACTACATATTAGACAATTTGATCAGCAAATTCTCGTCGAAAAAAAACTAGGGTCGTGATTTATAAGAAAGCACGACGCCTTAACGTAATGGGCCAAAGTATTATTTTGTTTGCGTTACAAAGAAAGGGAGTTCAAGAAAATGTGTCGTGGCCAGAGCGTCTGGGACCACACAGGAAATGGCAGGCGACGGAGCGTCGTGACTCGAGCGTTTTGAACTATATGGCATACTCGCCGAAATTAAGAAAAGAAAAGAAAACGCATAGCAGC
The DNA here is from genome assembly GCA_026777985.1 of Mormyrops attenuatus. Classification (NCBI taxonomy): domain Eukaryota; kingdom Metazoa; phylum Chordata; class Actinopteri; order Osteoglossiformes; family Mormyridae; genus Mormyrops; species Mormyrops attenuatus. Next base: position 268,709 of record JAODKC010000088.1, read on the forward strand.
ACAGAAAACACGTACAAAATCATTTTATAAAGACCATTTAGATTATATAATTTAATAGAACTTACTAATGATATAATAGAACTTATTTTTGCATAGACGCATAATGGATATGCAGTCAACGGATTACCTCGGGTAGAGGCCTATTTCAAGTGTTAATCAGCATTCATAATTATAGAGTAAACAGAACATTTCAAATATGACAGTAGGTAAGCATGTCGATATTTGTACAAAATACATTTAAATAAAACCTAAATTAACGCGCAAGTATTTAATTAAAATTGAACGCTGCTTTGTGCAGATACTGGATACTTAATTTAACGCGTGCTTGCTTAATTTTAGCCCTTTATGAGCACTCATTAAGTAGTATTTTATTTAGGTTAATCCAAAAAAATACGTCAGAAGTATATATCTTCAATTTCACACGGCATATTTATTTATCGGCTGTGCAGCTTGCTGAATCCGTACCGTGATACTGAATTGACCAAGCACTGATTGATGAACATAAATATCACGTTGAACAGTATTAGTGTATTTCAGTTTAAAATTATGAGGATGTTTAAATTAAACTCTGTATGCATGTAGCTATGAATAAAATACGGTTAGTGGATTATTACTTTAATATTAAATTCTTACTATAATTAAATCTGCCACGAGTGTTTCCATGCCTATTCCACGTTCATGAGTTCCCACCAGTTTCATTTTGCAGTACAAATTGTAATACAGACTCAATGTGAACACTTTGTAAAATGTTTTGTTTTGGAATGACAAACGTTTCGTGCATTGGTTCATATACCGAATTACGGTACAGCAAAATACCACACGAAATGCTGACAGTGGCAGCTGGTGGTAAAATCCGTTTGTGGCTGTGGTTTCGACCGTTTTATCTTGCGAGGAACATAATGAGGCTCACCTGAAGTCGACCTTGCCTTGGATTTACACTTCGGTGTGAAACCAGGGGGTCCGCCAAGCAGGCTGCCGTGATGGAAAAGGCTGCTACTGTAATCGTGTGGTGTTGGGAGAGGGTAGGCTGGATACGTCGGGATGGGATGGTGTGTGGATGTAGTCTGGACATTCATTGAAGTCAGGCTGTTGCGTATCGGACTGCATCCTTCCATTTTCATTCCATCTGATATTGATAGCTGGTACTTGATTGACTCTTTCTCGTCTATTCTAGTGGAAGACGATGATGGCGAAGCAGCTCCTGGATCTGGAGACACGTCCTTAGGAGGAGTCGGGGGAAAACTATATAGGTGGTGTGGGCTGGAGTGAGATGCCGAAGTCAGAGATGGCACGGGAGCAGTAGAGGAACCACTGCTGCAAGGAAAGCCAGCGCCTGCCGGATGCAGTCCGGGCTTGCTAAAGTGGCTGACCGCCCATGGGTTGGGATGATGCGTCGCGGAAAAGGCCGCCTTGCTGGTGTCCAGCCACGGAATGCCTGGACTGTGAAGGAGGTGCGGTCGGCAGACTTGACTCCCTGTGAGGCGAGCTGAAAAACGGTATCGCATTATTTTCACAAAGTAATATTGTTCAACCTGTAAAAGTAAACATGGATGGAGTCTATTATATTTCTAATGTCAGCAATCCGAATGCCAAAACGATAAATTAGAGAGCTCATTTCTCACCTGTTGATAAAGACGTAAACACAACCCAGACATCCAGTTTAAGCAAAATATCCGCCAGAAGACAACAGCCTATAGACTAAGCAGAAACCACATAACCGTTTATAGAACAGAGTGAAATAGGCTATAGGCTAGGCCTACGAATATACTTAAAACGCCTTCAAAAAACGCATTTTAATAGGCCTGCAATATATATTTAACTACAGCATTTTTTCTGGGACCAACGTGCTACTTCGCCGTATTGCTGCAGGACGAATACTGAGAACTTCAGCGTTTTTAGTTTTGATTTCATATCCGGGAAGTGCCTCTCTCGTTTTATTTTTTCTGTTAAGTCAAACAGACATAGATTAATAACACGCACTTCCTTAACCAATTGCTTGCATTTTATTTGTTTCTCTTTAAACGTTTCCGGTGGGCAGCTGAATAGTATGCCTATTAATAATATAATATAGATACAAAACATGAATTCAAAATAAAATAACATTTTCGTTAAAATTCATTCGCTATCACTGACATAATGAGCCCTTCCCTCGTCACTAATTAGCCTAGCTGTTATAACAGTTTAATCCATTGTGTTATTTTTCACCTGTAACGAGTTTGTTTTTGTTTTCTCTGTTATAGTTAGAAAAACATTTATATTCTGGATTTAGTGCGCCATGTGTTATGTATCAATACGATGGTCAGTTTCTTAAATAATAATGAAGAAACTTTAGCCTGAATGAAACGGTAAACCAATACAAAATACTGTTTCCTTTACCTCCATGTTATTGCAATCCCCGAAATCAAAATGCGAAGTATTTTAACTAGTTTAAAGGAGACCTCGTGGAATTAGACATATTTTTTAAGGAACGTAAACGATCCACTCATAAGAAAATAACACCAAAATATCCTGTGTAACTCTAACGCTAGCATTTTCGGGATATGGTGACTTACCGTGAGCTTGACTGTAAGACACCCTGGTCCGGGAGCTGGGATAATATGGATTTCCTTGTGAATCCAGATGATTCAGAAAAACATCAACCTCGTCTGGTGGCAGTAACTGGGCCATGGGGTCCATGTAGTTGTGTGTCAATCCGGGGTGGTGCGAGTCCGTGTGTTGGCTGTTCAGTATAGAGTGATGATGTGACATCCACCTAGACTGGTCGGCTGCTACTTCCATCTCCAAAATTGTTTACTACTAAAAACTGCGATTTACAAAGATCCCTCCCCTCAAAAATACGTGTTCGCTCACTTTTGCAAAAGCTCTTTGTGTCCTTTCGGAAGGGATTTCCGAATACAATTTTCTTGCCCCCAAGTAACAGTGATAATTAACGTAATGCTGTTTCCTTCTGTTTCAAGGCAAAGCCCGTAATGCTGTTTTCCGAGTCTTGGTTAACATCTGTAACAAGACCAAATAAAGAGAGTTAAGGAAATCTCAGTGTAAAAATCGATATTGCTCTAAGGATAATACGTTTTAGTCGCCTTATATTAAATTCTGTGTTATAGATGTAAGCAGTTCTCAACGTCTCAATGCAACCTGAAGGAGAGAATCAGTCATTCTAGGAACAGGCTACACTAATATAAGACACTCAGTGAACTCAGTGAGCAAATTCTTACAGCAAGACTAATCAGAATAATAATGTTTTCTTAGAAAATACTTACTGAATATGTTAAACCAGGATGACGTGGAAAATTTGTTTAAATAATTTTCCTTATTTTTCTGACGCTGGAGTTTTACACGAAAGTCCCCATTAAATATAGTGAGTATAACACTTGAAGTCTTAGATGTTGAAACACTTTAGACGTTAAGACTATAAACTTAATGCCATGTCATATTCGATTAGCTATTTCATTTTGCCTCCCGTAGAGCAGGTTAAGTCGCTGTTCTCTTTTACGTTGGCTGAATCTATTAGAGTCATGCAGCTGCCGACACTGTCAGGACTGGCGCCAGTAAATTCCATATCATACGCGAAGGGGCGGGTCCCATGTTCGACAGCGACCTCTCTCTGGCCAATAGTAACTTCCCCTTTTGGCGATTGGCCGCTACATTTGCCGAACATCCACGCGCTTCAGTCCTCTCCCAAAACAGCAACATGAGGAAAATGTGTTGTGTGATGTTCTTTACAAAACTGCGGGAGTCAAAACCAATAATTTTGAATACCTTAATTCTCTTTAAATAGCAAAACAGGTTAGCCGAGTTATTACCGGGTCACTTTAAAAGTGTTATCCTGTGGCTCTGTAAAGTAATTAATGCTTTTAGAGAATATTTTGGAAAGCTGTAGACCATCCATACAAATACATTGAATAATGATTAATATAAATAATATTGATATTAGTTTGATGTTTGTAACCGTTCTCATCTGATCTGTCAGTAAAGGTTGTATTGTGATTATCATAAATTGGAGTTGTTATCGATCTTTGTATAGTATAATAATTACAATGTAAAGTGTGTTTTTTGATGGTAAATGAATCTTAATTTTAAGTGTTAGTTTTTACACATCAAGAAGACCAAATAAAGATGTTAACACCTTTCGTTTCGGTTTGGGAGGAGATTTTCTCTATAGACGAAGGGGAACCCCATTGCCTTGAGCGTCTAATTGTTTGTAATTGGCGCTTACCACATTCCTCTTATAAAAACATTGTCGTCTACCATTCTGAGCGATCAAACACCACTTTACATCTTAATAGACCCTATCTCTCACTTGGCGGCAAAAAGGGCGTGAAGGCTTGTGTGAAAAAGCCGATTGGTAGCCATTGACCAGAGTTTGTTAATTCTTGTTCACAATTATCTGATGGCAAAACAAGAGAGCCCACCAGGCATAAAGACAGAGTGTCGCCTGTTAACCTGATTACATGTCGCGAGGTAGCGTGTATCCTGACGACCACTCAGCTGATCCTCATCTTTCTGTCCTTATTCTTTCCACCCCAAAATAGCACACTCTCCACTACTTTTGCCCATAATATTATGTTAAAGGAAACTTCCCGTGCTTTAGATAAATGCGTCTTGTTTTTGTTCTGTTAACGTGTACCGCATGGTGGTATTTCTAACGGTTCGTATGCAGTCGACTTCGTTGTTAAAACGAATTTTTAAATATTTTATTTTTGTAATTCTGGAGTCCATTGGCTGACTTTCTAACAGAACAAGAACTCACTACAATAGCAAACAACTTGATATATTATTCAGTGAACCTGCTTGTCAGGCCTGACACACGGTTTGATCTTGTTGCAAGCGGCTGAATGCGCCGCGCTCGCCGAGACTTTTAGACTGTTCCGCCCATGATAGCGAAACTGCGTGCACCCCGCCCCCCGACTTACTTTCTCTTATAGGCCTTGAGGTGCAAATTGCACCTAAAGCAGATTCTTTCGAAAAAATAAATATTTATAAAAAGTAATTGTAAAAAAAAGTTTTAGTAAAAATACGTTAATAAAGCGATTTATATGAAGATACAATTTTGCTACGATGTTTTTTAGAATATGTATGAATAGCTTCTTCATTACTGACGGAGAGATGCATTATTGTTCCAGTTATTAATATTTGCCTAAGCTCATTTGCTAATTAAAAATAATGAACAAATGACAAACAAACGTAAATTATACATTCACAGTTAGAGCATCCATCCCGAGTTGATGTGGACCGATACGGAAATGATTGATGCATTATAATTTGGAGACAGCAGACCCCAGACTGGCAGCCTCTTCGACGCCAAGAACTGACGTCACCTCATTAAACTGATCCAAAAACATAAACTTTTAATAACACATAAGGACAACGAAAAAATTCTGAATATTGTTTGTGTCTCAACAGAGGGAATTAAAAAATACAGTTCCCAGGGATTCAACAATTTTTCTTTCTTCCATTTTAAATTCACAAATATCGCATTCTGATCCCATGTTTATAATAAAATGTATGTATCGATCTGGTACGAGGACGTTGCAAAATTAATTATATTAACTAAGGCGGTATTTGTATATTAAGCCACATGTATGAAAATGAGGGGGTTTACGTGAAGATAGGCCTATAGAGGATCGGGATAATATAGGCCTAACTTCAGCTTAATTCCTAATTTACATTAGTGATTGGTGGAAAATGTTACACAATTTTTCAAAGACGTCACTCATTGTTGGCCATAAGAAACAGATCGGTTTTAATTACGCTCTCCACCAGAACCCCCGACCATCTTTAAAAATTCTGTGGACTGACTTTAGAAACGCATCGGATAATGCTGTAGGGCTGTTTGATTCATTTCTTGTCAGCTGGCCTACCTTTATACTCTTTATCTTTATTTGGGCCATTGGGGGTGTGTCCATAGACCTGGATAGATCTGGCTAAATGGACGTTGCCTGATTCTATATTAGAAATAGGTGCATGGGAGAAATGCATCGCATATCATTATGGGAATGATGCAGTGTTTTATTGCAGGTGCCACGAATTTCCTCCCTGCTGTCACCTAACCTGCCCACTTGTTGACCAGAATGTCGTTAAGACTGGCCCTTTATGCCATATCATAACGTTTTGTTGCTCATGTGTAGAGTATCTCAGCTATGCGCTCAGTGTAGTGCATGATTATTTCCGCTACGTGTTACAAATGGGCTTTACACTGGTATCGCCTTACAAATGGGCCCCCCCCCCCCCCCCCAAAGTCTCTCGGTTGCTTTCCGAACACGCAGCAAAAATTATATCCACTAAAAGAAATGAGTTCTTTGATTTATCGTTTCGGAATTCGGATTGCGGACATTAGAACAATAACAGAATTACAGTCTTTCCTGACTATCCCATGCACTTGTTTAATTAAGTAAAGAACTGTCACACTTTATTTTCTTGTCGCCTGTGATTGTCGGTTATTATCCATAGGAAGTATGTTGGCCTGTGTGAGAGCGTGCACAAATAGACAGGCTCACAGGAACTAAAGAGGCTTGAACCAGCCTGACTGACGGTTAATCATGGTGCAAAACCGTGAAGGAGCAGCAATCGTCTCAATCGGTCCTGAAGCTGAACGATGACACTTCTGCCCGTTTGTTTGTTTTTTGGTTTTCACCAGTCACAGACAGGCAGCGATTTCGCTTCACCGCGAAATCAGCTTTCAAAAATTTTGTTGTTTATGGTGAGTGTACTTTCTTGTGTAGCTTACTTTAGAAACCTACGAGAAGCCTCGGAATCCACTTCAGCATTTAACGCAACTTGTTAGATATATTTTACACTGCCAGTTCCTAAGTCACGCAACTATATGCGTGAGGGTATATATCTCTGAGGGTATGTTTATGATTTGTGTTCTGTGTTGTAAGCAAAGGCCAATTAGAAGTGTAAACAACGTTCACGTAGGCCTTGTGGCAACCATTTACATTTTAAAAGTATTTATAATTTCATTTCACCAGTATGTAGACAATGTCATGTAATATCATTTTATTCAGGGATAACGTCTACATTCGAAACTTTAATACCATCCAACTCCGAAAATTATGTATTAATTTTTGCCTATTTCTCAATTATAGGCAATTTCTTCAATAGCGAAAACAGAAAACAGAACAGTGAATTGGCTGAGGGATAACAGCTGCAATAAAACGACTACCTGGGCCTTTGATCTTTTTATATTTTTATTTTCATTATGAACGAGAAGCAGAATGTTGTTATAGCAGAATGTTATGTACAAATCGGATGCAGCAAAAATGTAACAAGAATTCGGTGCAGGATTCGGCAGTCTAAGTACCTTGCAGAACGGCGCGGTACATGGTTCAGTACCACCGTTTTAGTGTTTATCATGCGCTGTTCTGGCAAAAAGTTATACATTTTATATATAATTTATTCACAGTTCTTTAATAAAATCGTCAATAATAATATTATTAATAACTGTTCTAAGAATTAAAAAGGAGAGAATCAGACAAAAACATAAAAACAAAGATTATCTTGACATTACCTTTTATTTACTGTATCCCATGTTATGGTTATCCGAAAGGGACGAATGGCATTGTTATTGGTATTCGCATTACTGGCAGAAGATTTAGTTACAGTACTTCAGAAATCGTTAGTAAAGTGTCAGGGAGCTCTGTTTTCTCCCTACGCACAGTCTGGCTCTGCGAAATTATCTCGCGCCGCCCGCAGGTCTCTCGGAGGACTGGTTTTCTTACTAATCAAATTATAATTACTTTTCTGTTGTTTAATCAGAGTACAGACACATTCTGGTTATTTGTGAAATTAGATTTTCTTTTCACATTGTAATAGCTAGCAGCTTTTGCATTTTCAAAACTTTAACAGGTCAATCTGTAAAAATAGGCAATAGATTTTTAATTACAGAAACAAAAATAGCACAACGTCAAAACTAGCGGGGCTATCTAAAGTAAAATCTAATTATTTTTTTCCACTGAAAGTAAACAAAGCACAGTTTATAATAAAGTATAAAAGTGAACATCATGGAAACGTATTGTTGTCGTGAAGTACTACTGGCGCGTCTGCGATAAGAGCACGAGGAATAAATCGGAGAAGAAACACTCACATACATGCTGGTCGTTTCTCTGGTACCACTAGTCTGCTTATCCATATGTCACGTATATGTTTGCCAGTTTTTCTCTTCTCGTGCCACTCCAGCCCATCTCTCTCTCTCTCTCTCTCTCTCTCTCTCTCTCCCGCTCGCTTAGGAAAGTAAATCAACGTGACTCCGTCATATTTAGAGTTCACATGAGCTTGTGCCTTCTTAGTCAATTTGGTGCTAACATTGGACTGAATAAGGCTGAAGAAAAGTCTGAGTTACTCTTTTCGGGTTACCCTAACTATTGATCATTCTCCAGCGGGGGATTGGCACAGCTGCTGTATAGATGGATGTAGATGGCTGCTGTACCTGGAGCCCACTTCACAAGCGGACGGGGGGGTCTAAAAAAGCGCGTATATGCAAGGCCGTAGTTATATATTCAGATATCCTCTCAATGTCCCCCCGATATTTATTGGTCCACTCAATGTTGACTCCATGGCAACGCCCTTGCGTAGATGTAATCCAGTGGGTTCCGCATTCAGATAATCGATGGTTCCAAGTTCGATGATACCGAATTCGGGTTGGAATAAGGGACTGAATTACAGGCCTATTTTAGCTGCTGGATTTAATTTAGAATATTTACACTAGGCTTTTGTGTAATACTGCTTCAGCTTTTTTTTCAGAACCGCTGAAGTACACCAAGCGTAAAATATTCATGTGTTAAAGACTTAAGTGAGATTCAGTGATAAGGAAAATGTGCTAGCTTATTGTGAACCGCCCCTCGGTCGTTTTGTGTCATCTGCACGTTTTACGAGAGCGTCCCCTAAATAATGTTATGATTTTGGAAAATTTTCTTCGATGTTAATTGTAGCGATTTGTGATTTCAAAACATTCAGTTATTTATTTATTTATTTATTTTGCAATCTTTAGGTATATGTCACCAACTTTCCTACGCATTTCTTTCCGATGCTCGTAATGTCAAATGTTTCACCTACTCTCTACATATGTGTCTTATTTATAAACGGCATCCTTCAACACTGGACTTTACAATTTGTGAAAAAAATCAACACTCATCTTTACCACAAAATACGTCCGACCTTAGTCACAGTGATACTTAGAATTAGCGTTAATAATTTTTTTTTCTACGCCTGAAACATGGGTGTAAGTTGCGATAACCCAAAAGCTGCTGCACCTGCAGCGGGTGCGTTCTAACCCAAGTCTCGTGTCGGAGCTTTTCTGAGGCTTTGCATGTTTTAAACGTTACGACAGAAATGAGAACGAATAGAAAACAGAATTAAATAGACTTCAGACAATTCCACCAAAATCAATATTTCAAAACAATTCTCCGTCGGTCGCGATATGTTTAAAAACAGCTTTAGAGTAATAGGCGTAGGCCTACAACATGTTGCGTTTAAAAATAAAGCATTAAGATTTGGCCCACAGAAGAAACAAGTACATACATTTAAAATAAACGTTGAGCTTTTAAGAAGCTGCATTCATTATTCTAAGCATTACCTCCCAGTAATTAAATTATACGGGGCCGACTGTTGTGTTAAAATGTTGCGGTAAGATTTTAAACTGCTGCATATGGGCATTTTTTTTGTAAATAAAAGACCAAAATGTGTGTGTGTCTGTGTGTCTGTGTCTGTGTGTGTGTTTCAAGGTGGGGACCAAATCACGATGTGATAAAAGCCTGTTATTTTGGCCAGGTAGGGACATTTTTTCGGTGCCTACAAGGGGAAACTCAATTTTATATATATAAAAAAAGGAATCAGTGAATGCAATCAAAAAACTAAAATAGCCAAAGTCTTGTATTTTATTTGGTTACTTATAATTAAGGTTAGGGCTGGGTATGGGGGAAGGTCTTCATAGTTAAGATTAGTGTTACGTCCATAGAAATGAATGGAGAGTCCCCACAAAGGTATACAGATACCTAATCTCTGTGTGTCTGTGTGTGTGTTAAAATAAGTAAAATTTGCATGATAATGTGCAAGAAAATCGATGTTATAATAAGCGTCTCTAGGGTGTTTCTGTAACTCGCCCGGCTGTTGGAGGGAGCGCACGCTGATGTGTGCACGATAACTCCTTATCAGCGTATACCATCCACTTCGACCAAGCCTTTATTACAAAACCTTTTTAATGAATGTCCCTGTCTACACCCACCTCGGTCAAATACAGATTCTGTCTTTTTCCGTAAGACTGGGAAGTGCATGTTGTGTATAAGAGGAAATAAAAAAATAGATATTTTGTGCAGCAAATTAATCATCGTTTCACGTGCAGTGACATCACCATGTTGTCAGTATTACCGATTACGGTCCTCCTTTAATACTATTACGACTTCTACTAAATAATAATTCCAACAACAATAACAACGAAGTATTTGTAATAATAATAAAGTATTAGTAATGATTTAGGCTAATAATGAAGAACAAAGGACATGAAGAAAAAACAAGTAGGTTTAGTTGACCTAACATTTATTAATATAGTGGTGGTGGTAGTAGTAGGCTAATAGTTCTACCTCAAAATGTGCATGGGATTCACTCCTATAGTCACGCTCCAATCGCAGTGACCTTCGTGGTTAGTTTTTATAAAGAGCAAGCGCATTTACAATGCTTATTACGGGCATGGCTGTTAGGAGACTGGGTGGGATACTCATAAAATGCACTCCGGATCTCAGGATCCTCTTTCGTTTGATTATTACCGTCCAGGGGTAATTTTTCATCCTTGCTAGCTAATCTTTGTTCTTTGTGGAGATAATATATAGGCTAATCGTTATCAGTGTGCGGCTGGAGGTGTCGGGAGAATTGGGCCCGTCGGGACAGAAAATGGGCGCCCAAGACCCGTGGAATAAACGGCGCTTCTTATCTCTCACTCCCAGATTATCGCAGCCTTTTCAAACCCGCACAACAAACATTCAATGCATCTAATGCATCATTTAGCGGAGAAGATCTCACAGGTTGATAAGGACAGATAGGCGAAGAGACAGATACATTTTTGCACGTTCTACGCACTTTCATGTATAATATATAAGCAACATTAAGACTGAATGTTTGAGCACAAACATTTTGTTTGGGTACACATTTCTACACAAGGATTACAACGAAGCCCCTAGGGGGACATGGGAGGTGAATTTCTTGCCAATCTTTTCATTACTTCGCAAAACCTTTGCGAGAACTCGCAATACTTTTGCGTTACTATTAATAATTGCATTGTGTCCGTTCAAAGGATAAAACTAATGGACTAATAAGTATCCCTATAAAACTATATATATGGCACAGACAAGTCCAGTAAAGTGTACCCTAAGCATCAAACTATGGGGGACAATGCATACCATTTAACTTTCAGATTATATATTTTTATACATATACATTACACTGTCCATTCACTACCATTAACTGTAAGTTAGCCACAGCTATTTCATTTTATAATTTTTAACACATTACTGAATTGATACAGTGCAGTAATTAATAGTATCGCAAAATACCGCGAGATTTCGCAAGATAATGCAAAAATGTTGTGAGATCTTGCAAAAGTATTGCGACGCAACGCTAATGTATTATGAGATCTCATAAAAGTATTCCGAGATCTCGTAATAGGATTCGTTATTTTTTTCGTCCGATTATTTTTTTTCTCCTCCCATGTCCCCTTATGGGCTCCGTAGATTACAGATGTTGTTTTATTTGTGTGTAAATAATATTGGGGGACAAAATGATTTATTTATATTTATATATATATTGACAAAAAAAATTATGTCCTTTGTATATAGACCTATCACTTTAAGTTTACTGGTTTGACGTCTCTTGCTTTTTATTAGAAAAAATGTATATTGAAAATTATGAATATATGCATATTTATAGAGTTCAATTTGTAGAACTGTTAATCTGTAGGCCTATATGTGAGCACCAGAACAGTGTATTCAAAATTATACTGTGATGTAATATTTAGTGTTTCTTTTGTTAAAAACATTCACTAACAATTATACTCACATCCTGGGTACTCATGAAAATGTAAAATGCGTTAAGTGCATTTATTAGATATAAATTTTTGTTGTATTAGTCGTTGGGGAAAATTCAATACATTTAAGTATCATAGGTCTCTTGAGATTAGCAGAAAATCGTCAAAGCATACGATAAATTAGAAAGCAAATTAATGGAAGCAGTTAGGTGGTGTATTTTAATGTGTGCATGTGTGGATGTGTCTAATTCCTCAGGACCAATACCAAACGGATTTTTATAAAAACTGGATTAACCTCTGTGTAACCTACTGTGAGTGGAATTCCCATGTGACAATTCCTGTGCATGACTATGTTATTTATTGCTGGTTAATTACAATACGACCATTAGAATTTGCCTGTAAATGAACTTCCACTCTGTTCGCATAACCTGGGTCGTGTGGGCTTCTTCCTTTGCCTCTGCTCTTTGATTCCAGCTCAGTGTTCATATTTTCCCGGGCTCCACCTTTATAAAACCATGCAAATACATCCCCTTCAGCGTCCACCAGGTTAGACGCTTCTTCTAGTACGCTGCATGTAATGGTTAAAAATTTACTGTAAGCCTAATTGATTTTAGTTTGATGAAACTTTTGTACGCTGATCATAAAGGGAAAGCAATCTTGATAACAACAGACAACATAAACCATTAAAAAATCCAATTAATAGCGGGCATCGATTTCGAAAGAGTAAACGACGTTGTATTACGCAATACATTAAACCCACCTAGGCTATGACTAAATGTACATTTAACATTTTGTTACATTAGGAACACTTTACAAAGTACAATGTACGAATGCACACCAATCGAAATAAAACGAGTAATTTCGCAAAGAAATGTACTTGTATGAAATCATACGTACTTCGGAAACAAGCTAGACCGAAATAGTTAGGGCTTTCATCAGTTTGCGAAAAGTTGGTTATAAACAGGTATATTCGTTTAGTAAATAATTCATTGTTTATTGTGTTGAAAAACAGGACATGTCATTCAGATCACTTTATAAAATAAATAGCAATTTATGTTAGTGTTATGGTGTAGGGATCTGTTGCAGAGGTACCAGTTTTGATGAATTCTTCGGATGTAAACAAACGTGGTGGAAGAAATTAACACCTAGCCTACTTTTGTTGTGAGAAAAGTGCCTATAAAAACCGCGATGTTCGTGCTGTATGCGGGATGTAGGCATAGGCCTATATGTGCGTCATACTCAGCAATAACAGACTTCTATTTTTCAGAAGGGAACATTAGAGGAAGTTGTGAGTGACACTTGTGACAAAAAGATGCATTTTTCAATATACACAAACTCTCCATTAATAACAAAGCATGTTCACCGACCTAGCGGTTGATGGTCGCCAAGGCAACACAGATAACGAGCATTAGTTTCCGTATCTTTAACACAGTCCGTCATATTCTGGGATTATCCATTCTTCGGAAAGGTCAAACACAAAGTTACGAAACTGGCGCAGTTTTGCTTCTCCATTTAATGTCGTGTATCTGACTTTTATTAATAATCTCTCTTTGCCCATCAACGAAAAAATACATCCTCATCAACATAAACAGTGAAACGTCGTACACTGCGAGGGGAGTGACATCTAGCGGAAACCAAGTGTACATTCCAAGTGGAACGCGTAACTTGTGTTTTGTTGGCATTGCGAATATTTAACCATCATCGTGACCTTCATAAGAATTCTCCTGCTATGTTCCATAGCTATTGTTTGTTACAATTGTTTCCTCATTTTTGAGTGTCTTATTATTTGCCAAAAGACAGCATCACTTTGTATTAGTGGATTTCGCTTAGACATCTCATGTATTTTGTCTTTTTTTTTCAGATTTTTCTGTAATCAAATGGTAAACTGCAGCCTCAAAAATCTCCAATTCATGACCATGTCTCTGACATTTACGTTCTATTTGCCTGTCCATCTTTGTAACCCAACATCCATATCTACCTTTTTTCTACATGTCTTCATTATTTGCCTTTATTCTCTCTTCATTCTTAACTTTTCATTGTTTTTTCAGATCTTCTTCATACTCTGCTTTAAGTGTGGTGTCATCATCATATTGAATGATGTTTCTTCCTCAAGTCTCGAGTCCACAACTGACTTTTTCCTGTGCATCTTCGGTCATATGTTCTGTTTACCAGTTGAGTAAACATGGGGGGTATTCCACAAAACAGGATGTCTTGCGTAGCTGGATAACTTGTTGGATTTAACGTAGTCTGGGTTAAATTGGCTTTACCTATGTCCACTTACATGTAGCTCAGACTACCTTAAATCCGACAAGTTATCCAGCTAAGCAAGAAATCCTGCTTCGTGGAACACCCCCATGGTGTCTGACACATTGACCAATCTGTAACCATGCAATCTGACCATATTCTGTCCAGACTGGAAGTTTTTAGTCAACTTTTGTTCTTCATATTAAAATAATCAAATTACCCAAGCACCTACTTGCCCCTTGAAAAGTCTCTGCACAACCCTGGACAATAATATATAACTAAACAGATTTGATTTTGATCAGTAAAGCAGATGTTGGTGTCCTTCCGATTTTTCCAACCTCTGGTGTTTTTCCAGTCATATGTTCTTGGGAAGCTCTGTCAGTGACACTTCTGGTAAGTGATGTCACCGTGTGTGTCAGCTGGTAAAGGTTATCAGGTGGCACATACTGTATGATACAGGAAGCAGATGTGATGGAGGGATTCTTCCTGCCTGTTAGACAATTCCTGAGCACCCAGAACTGGTGCTATTTGTGTTGTCGGGGACCTGTGGACACAGCTGTGGATCTGACTCCTGTGAACACAGCTGTGGATCTGACTGCACCTGTGAGCTGACACAGAGGAAATAGTGAATAGGAAGCAAAGGGACATGTAAGGGGGGTGCTCTCTCCTCAGTGGTTTCCTGAAAGCAGTGGTGAGGAAAATACTGGGCTTGAAGATATGGAAGGTAATCTCATCAGCATCTTCGGCACTAGTGATCACATGGACGCTTAAAAAAAGCTCACCCAGTGTTGCCATGCTGTAAAACGTGATCGTTTACACACACAAGGACCACGTGGTTGGATGCAAGCAGTGGTAGCTGCTGACAAATTTTTAGTGATGCAAACTTTTGACTGAACCCCCGACTCCCAGTATAAATTCTGACCTGATCATATATTAGTCATAATTATGAATATTACAGCAAATATTAACATTTTCTCAATTACACTCATTATATTTTCCATTTGTCGCTATTTCCAGTCCAGTGTAGCTCTCTTTAGCCTGTATCCGGAACCTTCAATGCGTGACTAACCAGGTGAGCTGATGCGCAGAATGTGATGCTGGCAATAGCATCCTGTTCTGAGATACAGTCATTATAAACATACAAATGAAATTAACCGAGACTTGCTTAAAATATGAATATGCTATACAGCCTTAGACTATTGTTTTACTCCACATTACATGTGCAACACAAACACACAAACAAAAGCCAGAACATTGTTGTAGGGGCAAAACGCATCTGCCAACCCTATAATTTCCTTTGTTCCTGAGTTTTTTCACTCTCATCGCGTCCCCTAAGTGCCAGCTCCTGTCAGCCCAAAATCAACCTTTGCAGAATCCTGCAGATCTTCCTCACTGTGTCGTTGTGTTGGCCTAACTGCAGATACGTGCCTTTGTTGATAAATCAATCAATCCTCCCTAGGGTTGCTAGTTTCAATATGGAAATAAGATTTAAAGGAGACTCCTGAGTCCACAGAGATAAAATTTGGCCAAATTGGTTCAAAACGGAATGCAGCATTTTATTTTTCAATACAGGAGCATCCCATAATATACAGGAAGAGTGGCAACTCTAATCCTTGCGTTTCCCAAAGGGCTTAATAATTGGACCGTACTGACACGGGGGGGGGGGGGGGGGGGGGGGGGGGGGGGGGGGGGGGGGGGGGGGGGGGGGGGGGGGGGGGGGGGGGGGG